>CATIWK010088545.1:0-22590 GCA_949634005.1 Mallotus japonicus
CTTTCGTCCGTGTAGTTTCAGTCTGTTTTTCTTGGGTTGTCTTGCAAAAGCCAGTGATCTCTCAGCACAAAGAGATGGGTATAATCTCTCAACAAAACCTCCGTTTCTTCAAGATTCAAAGTCGAAATACTCGAATTCTAGTTTCAAGAATCCACAATCTCCGATCAAAGTCGTTCAGCACCGCCGCCACTACCACCACTAGCCAAAAAGACAGCACAGTGAAAGAAATCACAGAATTGTTGAAGCAAAACAACTGGAAGTACCTAGTAGAATCATCACCATCGCTCCCATTGAGAAATAAACTAAACCCAGATATTGTTTTCTCTGTTCTCAAACAAAACCAGGTAAATGATCCTAGACGTCTCTATGATTTCTTCAACTGGGTCAATTCAAGAACCTCTTCTTCTCAAAAGCTTTCTTCTTTTTCAGTTCTTGCTATCATTTTATGCAATTCTCGGCTTTTTGCTCCTGCCAGTTATGTTTTGGAAGGTATGGCCGAGACTTGTAAGGCTCAAGTCGATGTGTTGGATTCAGTTGTTAAGTGTTGTAAAGAGTTTAATGGGAGTAATAGTGTTGTGGTTTTTGAAATCTTGATTGATGCTTATAAAAGGAAAGGGCTTTTAACTGAGGCTGTTGGTGTTTTCTTAGGAGCTAAAAATCATGGGTTTGTTGTTGGTTTAGTTTCCTGTAATTCATTGTTGAAGGATTTGTTGAAAGTTAATAGGTTGGAATTGTTTTGGGATGTGTACAATGGGATGTTAGAGGCTAAGGTCGTACCTGATGTTTACACTTACACAAATTTGATTAATGCATACTGTAGAGTAGGGAATGTTAAGGACGGTAAAAATGTGCTTCTTGATATGGAAGAGAAGGCTTGCAGTCCTAGTTCGGTTACTTACAATGTGCTGATTGCTGGGTTGTGTAGAGCTGGTGATGTTGATGAAGCTCTTGGGCTGAAGAAGTCCATGGTTGCTAAGGGTTTGGTCCTGGATAATTATACTTATGCTGCACTTATTAATGGATTTTGCAATCAGAAGAGACCTGCAGAGGGGAAATTGATGTTGGAGGAGATGTATACCATGGGTTTGAAACCTGGCAACATTGCTTATACTTCTTTGATTAATGGATTTACAAAATATGGCTATATGGAGAAGGCGGAAGCCCTTTTCAGTGAAATGATTGCAAGGGGTGAAAAGCCCGACACCCGGACATATAACTGTTTGATTGAGGGGTATTATAAGGTGGAAAATATGGTAAAGGCGTATGAGTTACTAAATGAGATGAAGAAAGTGAACTTGGCACCCAATGGGTACACTTGTAGTTTGATAATTAATGGTCTGTGCTGCAGTAGAGATCTTACACGGGCAAATGCAGTGTTTCAGGAGATGATTTCCAGGGGTTTGAAACCAAATGTCGTGATCTACTCAACTTTAATAAAAGGTCATATCAAGGAAGGTAAATTTGAGGAGGCAGTAAAGATTTTAGAAGTTATGAAGGAGCAGGGGGTGGCATGTGATGTCTTCTGCTACAATACTGTTATAATTGGCCTCTGCAAGGCTGGGAAATTGGAAGAAGGGAGGAAATATTTGGTTGAAATGGTTACAACGGGTCTAAAACCAGATCTTTATACTTTTGGGGCGTTCATTCATGGATATTGTAAGGCTGGGAAAATGCAAAAAGCAGAGAGGTTATTTATAGAGATGGTAGAATGTGGTATTGCTCCCAATGAAGCTGTTTATGCCGCTCTGATTGATGGGCACTTCAAGGAGGGTAACACCACCGAAGCCTATGCAAAATTTAGATGCATGCTCGAGCAAGGGTTTCTTCCGGACGTGCGAACTCACACCATCCTCATCCAAGGTTTCTCAAGGAATGGGAAACTTCAGGAAGCAACGAGGGTGTTCTCTGAACTTCTTGACAAGGGTTTGGTTCCTGATGTCTTCACTTATACTTCTTTGATTTTTGGATTTTGTAAGGAAGGAGATTTAGAGAAGGCCTTTGAACTTCTTGATAAGATGTGTAAAGATGGCATCAATCCAAACATTGTCACTTACAATGCCCTCATCAATGGACTTTGCAAGTTAGGTGAAATTGAGAAAGCCCAGGAATTGTTTGATGAAATTCCAAAAAAAGGTTTGGCTCGTAATGGTGTGACATATGCTACAATTATCAATGGATATTGCAAATCTGGAAATCTAACTGAGGCCTTTCAGTTGTTGGATAGCATGAAGTTGGAGGAGGTTCCACCTGATAGTTTTGTCTACAGTGCCTTAGTTGATGGATGTTGCAAAAAAGGAAATATGGAGAAGGCCCTGTCCTTATTCTTAGGATTGATAGAGAAGGGTATAGCTTCTACTGCTGCTTTCAATTCTTTGATTGATGGCTTCTGTAGGTTCGGGAAGCTGACTGAAGCTTGTCAATTATTTGAAAACAATGTTGATAAGAATATCACACCAAATCATGTGACTTATACAATTCTCATTGAATATCATTGCAAGGCAGGAACTGTTAAGGAAGCAGAGAAGCTCTTTATGGAGATGCAGAAAAGGAATTTAATGCCAAATGTTTTAACTTATACAACATTATTACATGGTTACAACCGTATAGGGAGTAGATCTGAGATGTTTGCCCTTTTCAATGAGATGGTTGCAAGGGGAATTGAACCTGATGATATGGCCTGGCGTGTGATCATAGATGCTCACCTGAAAGAAGGTAACTGGATTAAAACATTAAATCTGATTGATAACATTTTGTTGAAGGGAATGAATGCGAGCAAAAATGTGTATACTGTCCTTGTTGATGCCCTGTGCAAGCATAATAGTGTCTCAGAAATGTTGAAACTACTTGATGAATTTGAAGAGAAAGGATTGAAGCTCAGTCTTCCCTCTTGTAGAGTTATAGTTTGTTGTTTTTACAAAGCAGGACGGACAGAAGAAGCATTGAGAATTCTGGAGAGCATGGTCAGCTTTGGATGGGTTCGCAACTCCACCATGTTGGGTGATTTAGTCAATGAAGACCAAGATATTACCGACTCTGAGAATGCTGATGATTTCTCAAAACAAAAATTGGGGGGTGCTTGTCAGGCGCAAGCCTGATTGTTGGAGAATATGATTTGAAATTTGTAACTGTGCTCTTTGGTTTGTTTCATTGTTATGGCTAGCTCCATAAGATTATTAAAGTGCTGCTCTGAGCTTCATACTGGGAATTGAGTTTGAGCATAATTTGCTAATCCCATGAATTCAGAAAGTTATGGGGCTGAATTCCTCTTATCCATCATTAAGCGCATGTATATGGTAACACTTCTCCGCTGCTGTTTGACCTCCAAATGGATGAAAGGAAAAGTTTAAGATGGGAAAAAGAGAGAGGGTGTGAAGTTAAATTTGATTATGCTGTAAATTGTCTGAAATGGGGAAGAAAGAGTGGTGCTATCACTGTAATTTGGCGGTGTAGGCTGCGATAGGAAGATTTGCAGATGAGGCAGCTCAAACAAAGGCTGGTATCTAGATCAACTTTTCATCTTATTTAATGGTCTCCTTGTACCTGTGACTTGTAATAAGTTGTATACCCTCTTGAAAAGAGCAGCACCATTACTCATTTTTTGATAGGTTTAGAATTCCATAACATTCAAACTGACTGTTCTGCAATACAAAATTAACAGTGTATGTATGGAAAGCGTTGTTTATTCTTTGTTTTTATCTAATTTGTAGTCTTCCTGTGCGAGAATAAAAAACGAGCAAGTTTGTAATCAAATATATTTGATGCGACTTTCACTATTGTAAACCATTCTGACGTTTTTAGACAAGCTCTCTCTACTGCTGCTTCTTCTTCTTTAGTTTCTGTTCACACCTCCTAGCCCTAACATGCTCCTGGGAATTCGATAAGCATGTGAAGACAAATTGGAAGCGCGACTAGAATGCTGATGCTCAGTGCATTTTTCATATTGAGAACTTGATTCAATGAGCTTTTTGCTTAGAGGCGTACAGTATCATAATACAAGTGCTAAAATGCAATAGGATGATATTTGTTCATTTAAGTGCTGGTTTTTAAGATTTCCTGAAGTCTCCGATTCACTGATATAATATCAGTGTAAATAATATGAGTAGCATATATACAACAATGTGATAACTTAGAAATTACAACCTAGCAGATGCCCCGAAGGGATTTGGCAACCTGAAAAGGAAGGCAACTATATATACATAGGCTGAATTCATATACAGTACACTTGTAGAGAGGAAAGATTGTACGTGACCTAGCTAGACGACATGCCAAATGCTGGACCAACAAATTTTTGTCCCCCTGTTTTTTTTGACAAAGAACTGGATTTACAGTTTTATAGGGTATGATACAAGAACCATCCCTCCATTCCGCTGCAGGACTCCTAAATTATCTTTTTACTTTGTTAAGAGCATAACAAGCTCACTGTCATCAAGGGCTAATTCTGAGAAAAGCTGAAGAGGAGTATTTCCTATCCTGTCAACAGCTTGTGGGTCTGCTCCCCTGCATCATTGCATCGATAAAACTATGAGCAGCCGTTTCGGAATAATTGAGAAAGACAATTATATAAAACTGAGATGGGAAATGGGAAAATCAGGGGAATTAAAAGCTAATGCCTTATAAAATAATGACAATTTATAAGGTTTTAGAAATATAATGCTAAATGAAAGATGTGAAAATGAACACCACAGAGGAGCTGACAACTCAAACAATGACAAACAATTCCAATAAAACAACCCACACAGGCATTTTTTCTCAAGTCCGTTTCATTTCATTCTAGGCTACCTGTGAACTTCACCAACAATAACATCTTGATGTATGAACTGAGCTAACCCAATTGGTTGCCAGTGCCTTCTATTAGCAGTGTAGAGGCTATAGCTTACACTGGTTATTCTTTGGAGTTCTGGCGATCGTGATTAAAGGAATTGTTGAGAATCAAACAACTGTTTATTTCAATGTTCAAATTTTCCTGTGTAATTTCTCTATATGAGAAATGGGAAAAGAAATAGACCCCTTCGGGATAAATTCTGCTGAAGAAATGATTACTATAACAACATGCAAACAATGGTGTTCCCTCCATCCCTCAATAGAAGGCCAGTGAAAAATAAAAATAACAAAAATTTCAGAACTAGTGCTCTTCTCTTGGGGTTCACAATGTTGAGGTGATATTTCATGAGGCAATAGCTTTTGTGCTATAAACATATGAAGTTTGACAAAGAGAGTCTGACATGGTTCTGGTTATCAGGATTAAATAGCAATAAAACTACAAGAATGAAGTGTTTTCTAACTTTAATTAGGCATATGAACAGAAAAATGGAGATGATTACTACAACATGTAAAGAATGGCTACCTAATTGTGGTTGAAAAAGGTTTCCATGCTTATTGGAGCTTAGGGAAATTTTAAGGAATGAATGAGTAGTATATGTTTACCAAATTATAGAGAAAGTACAGGGATGACGAAATGGAAACCAAGAACAATATGATCCTCACATCGAGAGATGGTACAAACCAACTATTAAAATGCTAAAAGCAAAGGCTTAAAAAAAAAAACAAAGGATCACCTCACAAGAAGCAACTTTGCTATTGCAGGTCTCTTGTTAATGATGCATTGATGTAGTGGCGTCTGACCTTTTGAATTAGAAGCATTTATGTTTGCACCATATTGTAGGAGTAGCTCTACCATGCCAATATCAGATGTAAGGCATGCAAGATGAAGTAATGAACCATCAGAAAAATCCTTCACAAGCTGATTTTCACTTTTATTTAATGACTTCACATAGCTTGTCAAGGGCTTGTCTAAAGATTCACCTGCAGAAACAATAAAATATGAGGTCAATGGTTTTCCTTCTCTTTGTGCCAAATTACAAAGGTCAGAGATGAGGATGTACTAAATGATGCTTGCCCACGGATGGCATTGACATCTGCTCCAGAGCAGACAATATGGCGGTAAACTGCCTTCTTGTCTTTGGCTTTGACACTTTCCCACACCTGTTCTTGCAGTGGATGGAGATGCTGATCATCCTTTAGTGTGTGAATAAAAATTTTTTCTGCATACTGCAGTGCAAAGAAACTATCAACTCTGGCCCACAAATGAGTACTACATATCTTCCTGTTATTAAAATGTTTCAAAACATGCTTTAACCTGAAATATCAGAGCAATACCTTAGCATGAATGAACTGCTCCTTAACAGCAATAGGATCATCAAGACTTGGTTTTTTTATGTGGAAAAGCTTCTGTCTGTCCGACTTGGAACTATATCACACAATACACAGGCCCTTAGCATTAAGAAAACAAAGAAAGGATATAGATGGTACGAGTAACATTAGGTGGTGCATCAATTACCCCTTCGCCATTTCATCTGCAGGAAAGGAAGTTCTTGAATGCAATAATTCCTCCCAAACAGAGTTTGCATAAAAATTGCCCAGTGACTGAAACAGATTTAAGACAGATGGCTCCCACACTTTGACATCAAGCGTTAGTGACCTTACCTGCATTGAGTTATCCCAGTGAATGTGCAAATAGAAGACATCAAGAATAACAGAAAAACTATAACCACCAAAGAGAAAAAAAAAATGATTAACTTTAAAACAAGACTGTTACAAGGTTTACATCTCAGGAAACCGGATGTCCTGATGTCTGTCCTCAAATGCACAAGGTGAGATGAACAGGAACTATCTGACTATGTAAAAGACTCAGTAAATTACCTTCGATATATGTACACCGAGATTACGATGGACACCGGAACATTCAATGCATATGAGAACACCAAGGTTTAATGATGCCCAGTCTGGTTCAGGTGCACCACAATCAGCACATTTGTCATTCCCAGGTACACTTCTCAGTGCGTCAATTGGCTTTTCACTTCTCATAAAATATTCTTGCTGTTGTGAAAGTTTAGATGGATGTAAATGACTTCTAGGTGCAATAATATTGGATGTGAAGTCCTCAATCTCTGTCTGATCAATGTCAGGAGAATCTGCTAATGAGCTACTGTCACTGATAGAATGATGATCACCACTTCCCCTGTGACCGGTAGAAAGACGCTGAAAAATCATCAAGCTGTGCTCATCAGTTACCATACAAATCAAAGGTTAAATTGTAATTAATATCATCAGAAATAATTACTCTTTCAGATGTCTGGAAACTCAGTAATGAAGTTATGACTCCAGTGATCTTTTCAATCCAGTCCATCTGGTCCAGTGCATTTTCTGCCTGCATTGCAAGCACATATAATTGAGAGTATGAAATTTATATACGTGAGAAGAAAAAAGACTTTGCAGGTGCTACTAGTAGTATCAATGAATATTAGAGATATGCTCATGCTGAACTTCAAGAAGGCACCTGCAATGTATAAACCTTCATAGGTGAGATAATTCTGAAGCAGAATCTTAAATCTGACTGATCTGCATCAACCTTTATTGTTGACGTTAACAGATTTACAGTGTGACGTGCAACAGCTTTTTCATCATGAACTCCACCATGATAATGAGAAGAAAGCCACCGACTCAGCAACCCAGGTCCATTTTCAGCGGAAATATTCCTCTGTGCAGAATTTTGAGTTCCAGCAGTCTAAAATAGGGAGCCATTGTGTAGTGCACAATTTATAAGGACAGAGAACAAGGAACAACTCATAACATTACAAGCTGTCTTTCATCTAGAAACTTACTGATGTCCAGCTGAAAGGTTTGCGATAATAATACAGCATCCCTCGACTATCAAGAACAAAAAACCTTCTTTTCCAGTCACCTCTCAAATTTGAGGAACGCTTTGATAAATATCCTTGTCGGATGGTTTGAACCTGTAGCAAGTTAGTCTTAATTGCCACTAAGCAAACTACAAAGATAGAACTAAATCTTTGAGAATCTTAAGGTTCAATTGATAAAGAATTTCATGCTAAAGGTAATAGGTGAGACCCATTTTGAAAACTACCTTCCCCTTCGCTGCAGATTGCATAACTGCCTCTATCACTTTATGTGAATTCCTAGCAAAATTTCGCATACCCTCTCCACTAGGAGAACCAAAAGCTCCATTTAAGGAGTGCTTACTTTCTCGATCAATTTGCCTCATGTGCTCTTGTACCCTTTCAGTAAGAGATGCTTGCTCATAGTTGGAACATTCTCTAGACTGCTGTGCATAAGCCAAGACCTGCAGAATAACATATGGAGGCTTTAATATTTTTCCAACTGAATTAATAGGCCACCGTACAAACATATTTGTTTCAGATAGCAGCCACCTTTGGAACAGTACCATCCCCCTGTCATTTCGTAAGTTTTAAAACAAAATGCATTGTTTTAAGTACTTGCTGCTGTTAGAGGAAAATAGCAGCTCAAACTTCTTGCAAGTGTCCTTATCAGAGCAAACTGAGAAGATTGAGCCATTTTTCAGGAGAACTTAGGAAAAAGAGAGTTATTTTGAGGATGTGATCAGTAGAAAGAGAACATGAGAAGTAAAATGATGTACCAATTATTCTTATTCCTAGCATTTTACTTGGTGAGTTTTGTCAATTCAGGAAAGTTTAAGCTTTTCATTGCATTATCGTCCTAAGAAGATTTTTGCTTTTCTTTACACTGAGAAAATGAACTTTATCAATTACAAATTTACCAAAATGCAAGCAGAAATAAATACCTGGTTAATGAAAGGCTCCAGCTGATGCAATAGCTCGTACCCCTGAAAAAATCAAGAACTTTAAATTTAAGAATACACATTATTACACATTAGGAAGAGCCATTGAAAAATTATAAAACTATCGTAAAAGATACCTGCTTGAAGTATCGAAGATGAGCATCCATTGTTCCACTAACAGCCTCTAGAAATTCATATCTTTTCTTGGCCTCAACAATAGAAAGAGCACTAACCTGGAAACAGATAAACGTGCTATAAATTTAACACCAAATTGCTTGTGCATTGTAGATCAACATTTTTTTTTTGGATGAATTAGCTCACCAAATTAAAGCGTGCTAGCTCAAAAGAGGATTTTGCATTGTATAGTTCCTGCAATGTCTCGCTAGTACATTAGATTTAAATTGACAGTTCACCACAATAAACTACTTGATAATTTATACACCAAAATGAACAGCATTTCTGAAGTTATACATAGGCTGCCATTGAATATACCTCCTCTATAGAAGCAGCTATATCTATCCTTGTGCTCTTCCTCAATGACAAAAACTTATCACGTGCCTGCAGCACAACATAAAATTGGAATTAAAGTTAAAAACAATCCCTAAAAATTTTGAGTTGCATTAACAAGATGCAAATTACTCATTTCTAACAAACCACAAATATCAAAAGAGAAGCAGCTTTTAGAGATGAAATTTTCAGACCATCATTATCACAACAATATGAAAACTATTTCAGAAAAGATTTAGCATGAATCAATTTTAGATCAAGTCATTCCCATCAAACTATTTCAGAAAAGATTTTAGAATCAATTTTAGATCAACCTTTAAAAGATATGAGTTGCATATAAATCAATCAATTAGGGTCCCTTTTCTACGATTTTCTTTCCTTCTCATCTTGATGGTAGCCAGCATCTTAAAGATCCTATCTGTATGCAAACTATTCAATTCAGTAACAAAAACTTTTATTGAAAAATATAAAATGTGAATAGCAGAAAGAAACACAATGCCAGCCAAACTCCATCAAATTCAAAGAATAAATATTAAGCAAGGTTTCAAAAGAGGTTATCAACCAAAGTAGAAAGTGTGATCTTCATGCTTAAGAGTCCTATGATAGAACCTTAATATGCAATACGAACCTGATCATAAACGAGGGCAGCTTTGTCAAAACGTTTCCGGGCTTCCTGCATCAATGCAAGGTTTCTTGTAGCTTAGACAGAGATTTGTTTATATATGCAAGATAGAGAAAGAGATGCACAGTTGAACGAGACAAAAAATACTAAATAATTAACTAGTCCATTAGATGACCAAAAACAAGCATTAATAGCAAATTTATACATAAGATTTGACATACAAAATACATAACAAGATGAACAGAATGGAGCTCCAAGGCTTGAGCAACTTCAGTTGCAGCCGCCACTTGAATATCTCAACCCTCACCCTGTCATTGTTACTCGCAATTTAACGTGGGATTACATGCTAAACACTGAAAAAGATTTTTTTTTTTTTAGAGAAAAATTATTTGCATAGAAAATGAGATAGTGCCCAGTAGAATATAGAATGCACTATAACATCAACACAGACATGAGAAACTGTTGTTGTATTGTAATATAGAGTAGTGTCGAACATCACCACGTGAAGAAACAAAGAAGCCATTCATTGGATGATAAGGAGAAGAGGGTGAAACCTTAATGTCTTGAAGGTCAACATTGATGAAGTGCATCAACCTGTCATTTAGAGTGTGCTCTACCTGAGAGAGGCGGTTAAGAGTGTTAGTAAAAATTTGAAAAAAGAAAAGGAGAAAAAATTGAGAGAAATTAGTGGGTACCTGTGACCTAAGAACTTCCTTGTAAGTGCCAATTTCTCTGAGAGCAATGGTAAATTTATTCATAACAGGACCTGATTAAAAGACACAATTAGCAGGCAAAAGAAGAAGATGACAAACTTTATATATAACAAAAGAAAGAAAAAAGAAAAGAAAAAAAAACCTCCAAATGCGACACAAATGGGATCATTATGGCCTCCTCCAAAAGTTTCGAGAGCACTTGCGAAAGCAACATCGCCATCATACCCTTCTCCAAGCCCTTCTCTGTATTAAAAAAAAAAATTAAGAATTTTTTTATTTAAAACATAATTTGTGTTAAACATTTCTAAATAGTAAGATACATAAAGAAGAAGAAGAAGAAGAAGATCGTACGTGTACTTTCGGCTTCCTTTGATGAATTTTAAGCATCTCCCCCTCAATAACTCTGCACTTTCTTCCAGGCATTGCATCTGTATATGCATAAATGTATTGTAATCAAACAATTTTGTTTTTTTTTAAAATAATAATAATAACAATAGCAAAAGAAGAAGAAGAAGAGAAGGTAATGGTAACCTGCTGGCGAAACATGGGGGAATCGTCAAGTCTTGTGAAATGCATTGTTGAAAGAAGCTGAAATCGCTTTTTTTTTCTCGAAACGAATAGAGAAAGATTAAAGAAAGAAAGGAAATGTGTTAATGGTTTTGGTTTTGGTTTAAAGAAACTGAATGAATCAATGAATGAAGGAAAGGAAGTGTGGTTTTTGGATTAATAAAGATAAAATACAAATAAAAAAAATAAAAAAATGGCCGCAATTTAAGGAAAGAGAATTTGCTTAGATTAGGTTAGAATTTGCTTTTTCTGTTTGCGAATTTTCATGTCTATCGATCGATCCTTCATTTCATTACATTTACATTTACATTACATTCTTCTCTTTTTCTTTTCTGCTTTCTTTCTCTCTTTTGCTAAACTTTCTCATTCTCTCTCCCCCCCTCCCTCCATTTTCCCTTTTTCTTTTACCTGCATTTTAAATCCCTGCCACGTCTACACTTGTGAAAATTCCACATGTCATATGCTGATTGTCCATTTGCTCAGTACGTGCCGGGTGGCAGAATTACCGTCCCAATCGCCTGATCGTTCGGACCACTTATCCAATGTGGCACTACACGTTTACCATGTAGACGGAATCTCTCAGGTGGCTGTGCTGAGCAATGTGGTATGCCATGTGGTACTACAAATTTAAAATTTAATTAATTTTTCTTTTCGCGACAGGATCCGGACCCATTTCTTATTTTTTCAAAAGATTCGAGTCTGGAGGCCCAAAGGGCGTGATGTACTTACTACTTACTTTCTTGAGGTTTGCCAACTTTAGTATGAATGGGTGAATCGTATTCGTGAGTGTTTGTATCTGCTGCTGCTCTGTCCTCTTTCTTTAGTGAACTTTGCCAATAATTCTTTGATTTCCAGCTGACATTTCCGTTAATGAAACATCAGACAGAAAACAGGTTTTTTTTTCTCTCCATTCTGTTCAGATGGGTTCTGTTTCATCCATTGTTTCGACTCCGTACTTTTTTTTTTAATTTTCAGTTCAGTTTATTTTATTTTATGCCAACAGTTTGCATGCTTTATCAAAGTTTTGTGCTTTTGTTTTTTCTCCTGTTATCAAAGCTTGATTAAAAAATTTGTACCTTTATCTTTTTTCGTTTTGCCAGTACTTTTTTTCTTGCACAAACAAGTCATAAATAAAGTTGCCCTCTTTGATTACGGGTTATATTTTACATTTATAGAAGATTCATATTGTTTGATCTTTTTTATGAGCAATCTTGCAGGGTGTAGAAGAGGGATCATAGCATAAAAAGGGTTGGCACCCATCTGTTCTGCAATGGCTTATTTTGGTCTGTTTGAGAACTAGCGTTTAAAAATTAAGTATACCAAGGGATGAATCAAGTGATGCTGCAGGCCATTAGAGAAAAAGAACTTGCTGAGAAGATGATTATGTGCAGTGACTTTGCTGGTGCCAGAGATCACTTGCTTAAAGCATATAAGCTTTATCCTGAATTTGATGACATTCTTTCAATGTTAACTCTATGTGATGTACTGAGTGCTGCTAGAGTTGAGCTTCCAGGTTGTGGAATTGATCACTACTGGGTCCTTCAGGTTATGCCCTCTTCTACATTTGCTGATATAAGAAACCAATTCAATAAGCTTGTCAACTTGTTGCAGCCTATCAGGACACAATTTCCTTGCATCAAATTGGCAATGGAACTCCTACAAGATGCATTCAGGATTCTTAGAGATGCAAAAAAGCGTGTTGAGTTTGATTCGAAGAGGATTACGAGCTGGGAGAGTTACAAATCTTTTGATCTGCAGAGTAGCCTAAGTAAAGAAAGTGCTAGCTCTTCACAAGATTCTTTGGTATACAAGGACTCTTCGAGTTTAACCTGTAGACCTGCTGAAATGCTTCCAAAAAATGTTGCAACTTTTGCAGCAAATCAGGTAAATTTGGAAAATATGTATAAACAGAAAGTTGAAATGATTGTTGAAGAGCTGAATTTGTCTACTCTTAGGTCCAGATGCAATAATCAGGCAGACGTAGACGAATCTGAAGACGATGTAAATTTGCTAACCACATTGCAGCCAATAAACTTGGGGGACAACTCATATTCTTCTTCGGAGTCTACACGGCAGAAAAGACCTTTCCAGGACTTCTACAACTTTGATAATGATAGGAAATTTCAGCACTTTGAGGCAGGTCAAGTTTGGGCTGTTAATTGCAGAGGTAATCAGCATCATAATTACCGGTATGCTCGAATTGATTCAACAACAAAAGCAGCTACTTGCGTTACATGGTTGAAGCCAATCCCTGTTAATTGTAGCGAGAGAAGGTGGTGCGATGCAGGATTGCCTGTGGCCTGCGGTTCATTTGAAGTAAATTCAGAGAATAAGATGAGTATTGAGGTCAAATGGCCCACAATTGCATCCTACGAATGCTCTTGGGTTCATGGTGCCACAGGGGAACAATATGAAATTTATCCAAAAAGAGGCGAGGTTTGGGCAGTTTACAAGGATTGGAATCTTGATGATTGGTCTTACAATCCTGATTCCATGAAGGGATGCAAGTTTGAGTTAGTTGAAATTCTCTCAGATTTTTCAAAATATTTAGGTGCATATGGAGCATGTTTGGTAAAGGTGCATGGTTTTAGAAGCATCTTTGAGAGAGAAAAAATTGGAGGAAATCCTGTCACTTTTCACATACCTCCAAGCAATATGTACATCTTCTCTCATAAAGTTCTAGCGTATAGATTCAAAGGTGGAGAGCTTGATAAGGTTGCTGAAGGGATGTTTGATCTTGATCAGTTGTCTCTGCCAGAATACATGATTCAAGAAACCAGAAACCAGAAGGCACAGGATACAAGCAAAGGCAACTTGCCTGACTTCACTTTGACAGGACAAATTCCTTCCTTCAACTCAACTCTAGAGGATAAATTTTTGATGCCCAATTGGTCTCAGAATGACTTCCTCCCCGGTCAGGTATGGGCCGTGTACTGGGGAAATGATTTTATGCCCCGGAAATATGTCAGAGTAGATAATGTGATTTCAGAGAACCAGGTTTGTGTCACTTTCTTAGAACCTCTACCTGTTCTTGACCATGAGATTAAATGGGTAAGACAGGACCTTCCCATGGTGTATGGGATATTTAAAGTTGGTGGAAGGAGTGCCAACATTGAAATGTCAGTTTTTTCCTATCTAGTTAAGTGCCAAGAGAGCACAAGCACATGCTGCAAGATTCACCCACTAAAAGGAGAAATTTGGGCCATGTACAAAGGCTGGAATACAAAGTGGAAGATGGCTGAGTATAAAACTTACCAATGCCAAATTGTCCAAATTCTATCAGACTTTTCAGAAGGAGATGGGATAGCAATATCCAGACTCGGAGAAGCGAAGGGTTGCCTGACTTTCTTCGGGGTGCAACAGTATGATGGATTTGATCTGGTTAATGTGGTTTCTAGGGAAGATATGCTTAGTTTTTCCCATAGGATTCCAGCTTTCAAAGTGCCTGGAATTAGCAAGTATAGCATACCAGATGACTCCTGGCATTTGGAACCACTTGCTTTGCCTGCCAGGCATTAAAAGTGATTAAAATATTCAGGAACAGTCCTGTTTGGTCTTGGGCTCATATACGTAATGCGTCTCTTATGTACTTTGCGATTGTTTTCCACTCATTGATGCCTCCAAAGATGATATATAATCATCCAACTTTCTTTAAAAACTCAGAATTTTCCAAATGAGATGAAATATGCATCACGATTCACAGACAAGCCTCGTAAACTTAAATTTTGTTTTAAAAACTTCCAAAAACAGAAAAAGAAACAATAGGGGAAGTCATCAACAGCTACCAAGGCGCCTTCGTTTCTTTTCTTTCTTGGTAGACATCAACAGCTTAAATCAAGCAAGACTCAGTTTCACTAACTTACAGGGAAAAAATTAGACACCTCCAGAAATTTCAAATTTTACGAAACCATTCCATAATTGTAAATTTCTTTAACAGGTTTGCCTCTTTGATCTCATTTCGGCAAACAGATGAAAAATGTATAACATTCATAGTTCTAATCCAACCTGCCACTAAATGATAAGCCCAAAATTTTCAAATATCCTAAAACTCAAAAGTAAATTTCATCATGGGAATAAACTGAATTCAATTTAAACCCTCAGCTTCAGACTACAAAAGCAAATGCCTTCTATAGCTCCTCAGAGAGATCATTTCGCAATTTTCCTGGTTCATGCGGTTAATAAAAGCCTCATTCTGCACAACTCATCGCCAGAGCCTACTTATGAACCCTTTCTTGTCCTTCTTCATCCTGTTTTCTAGAGATGGGAAATCAATATAATTATAGGCAAGGTCTAAAATGATAGGGTTTCGAGCTATTGTTTGGAAGGCCGGAGGGAAGGCTTCAATGCGAGGAGGAGCTCTGACGTGAGGATCACCGACTGCCGATTCATAGTCATGAAGTTTCTCAAGAAGAAATTTCTCCACCTGACGTTCAAATTGACAACCAAGGTAAGAAGTATGTACAGCTGAGCAACTTTACTATTTGTTCAAAAGCAAGTATGGTATTTTACTATTTATTAAAATGTAACACATCAACACATTGGATTCATATTTATGAATTATGGCATTATATAACAAGTTATGCTTCAGAAATAATCCTGAAATCTAAACTCATTTCAAAAAGTAGCCAATGTCTATAAAGCCAACAATTACAAGAACTTGCTTGTAGAAAACCTGATGTAGAATTCATCCACCTGCTACTCTAAATGACCATGTTTTCAGTACAGAGACATTAATGCAAACCACACCAAAGACCATAGAATACTTCTCAGCATAAAATACTGTCATATTAATCCCCATTGATTTGCAAGAAACTACACAAATAAGTTGCTTAAACATTAAAATGCCATTATTTATGCAAACAGTCTGATAGCTCCAGTTCTCAAGCATAACTAAAGAGAGTTATGTAACTAAGAACAAATGATGCCTTGTCAATTATAAGAAAATGATCAGGGTGTACCTTCCTGTCACCCCCACTTAATGATATTGCAGACACTTTTTTTGAGAGGTTCTCAGGAGCCTTCTCTTCCTCCATAATTCCTGATGCATGCTCTATGCAACTATTAGATCTGCACTCATTGTATAACGTCTTCAGCTCTTTGATCATTGTCTGTAATGCAAAAGAATCAAATATTTTCTCGTAAAACAAGTTATAGGCCAGAAAAAAAAAATCCTAAATCAAAAGCATTAATAGCTGTATTTCAAAATTCATATAGCATACAAGCAAGGAATTCAGTCATTAAAGATTGACAATTGGCTTCAACTAGTACAATGCGGGGCAGCCAAACAAAAATTTTTACCAGCTAAATTACCTCATCAATGTTATTAAGAGATTGGAACTTTTGAATAGCATCCTCAGCAAGGGAACGAGCACGACAGTATAATGCATATGCTTCTGCTCTCTTCCCAGCCGAACTATAAGACTTGGCTAGGTAAAAACACCTGCATAAAAGAAGTTAGGAAATATAACAGATTCAGAAACCAAAAGAGAACATTGAATATTATTTGACTGATAACCATCTAGACATGTCGATATATAAAATTCAGTTAAGCTTTTCCAGAAAACAAACTGCACCAATGCACTGGCACCGCCAACTGGATGGCACTCTTCCTAATTAGAACAAATAATTTGTAGAAGTACCATGTACCAATATGATTAACCTTGAATATACCTTGAAGAGAAAAAGAACTGTAAAATTGAACCCTTTCTGGAAGAAAAATTGAATTTCTTCATACCTAACCGATGATTGTTATAGTTGACCCGATATAGACAATAATAACTTGTAAGTCCCATTCTATCACAAAAACAGGAATTTGTAGCAATTCAATCAAATTAAGAGGTTCATATCACCTTTGTGCTCGGAAAGCCAAACTTCTAAGCGTGCAGTCTTCAGAGAAGGCAACTTCCTCAGGCTTTGTATCTCTTCCAGAACTAACCAAGTCAGAAAGATCAGATGTATTCTGTCATATATAACATGATTAACAAGGTCAGCTACTTAACTCAGGGTAGTGGCAATTATCATATACAGGGGTAGCTTTAATAGAACACATAGTCTCTAGTGATTGTCAACCTGTAATAAAAGATCATACAAGCGAACAAGTTCCTCAGGCTTGGTGACTTTCTCATTTTTGTCATCACGACGCCTAGTAAGTTTACTCTTTGCAATGCTAACCAACAACTGGTTACGCTCAATTGTTCGTTGTCCTAATACAGCACTAACAGCTTTATCAAGGCCACTTAAATCATCTTTGACACTGTCAGCTGCGCTGACCTAAAAAATGCAAGATGTCACGAATAAAAAACTTAAAGATTAGAAAGAAGAACGCACTGCACAACTAAAAAAGGCAATAAATATAGAAAAATATCCAGTTGATGTTACAATGAAACAAACAGAAGAAAACCCCCTATGTATGAACAAATTTTAGCATAACCATGGCTAAATCCCATACCAGGTCACTACGAATGCAGCTTCTAGCTTCATGATAAGCAGTAAAAATTTTGTCAAAGATGGCTAATTTTTTCTCTGCTGGGAGTGAATCTGCTGCAGAACCATGCAAATCCTTCTCTAATTCTTGAGCTGAGTTTATCATCAGAAAACAAACAGAACTTGAGGATTCATGAAAACAATAGAAATAAATTGAGGGGAAACAAAGACATGCAAATAATGCACATGCAACTACCTCGAACAAAACTTCTTTTTCTCTTTTTTTCATGACAACACAACAGATATCTCAAACTAACAGCTTGGAGAAAAAAAAAATGTCTACTTTTATAACTTGGAGATAACGCATACAAGCTTCCAAGCAGTGCTGTTGCAATGCATAAGTACACTGGCCATGTGCCAAATACCAAAATTTACCTATGGTTCCTGATGACAGCAGACTCAACCAAGCTCAGTATAAAAAGCTTGACTGGTCAGTTGAACAAAATAATGATAGAAATTACTGCATATAATCAGCTTATAGAACAGTGTAGTAAGAAATGACAGTATCACAGAGTACATGAATGGGGTGACCTTTTTTTGCAGGAAAGTAATGTTTCATAAATACATGGAATGCTCTTGACTCCATTTAATATGTACAGGGGATGACACCATTTAGTGCATTCAAAACAATATTATCTTATCAAAAAGAAAAAACAAGAGAGAGGTTACAAGAGACAACTGTGCCTCAAACAATAGATAAAATTATTCTCAAACAATGTATACTCTATAACCATAATATCAGTAACAAATTACAAACCTTTTAAAATGGCAACCCGAGTTTTTGCATTGGATATTGGAAATTTGTGACCAAGCCAATGAAACTCAGTCAGGGAAGCTGCCTGCTGGGACCTCGCCTCAGCCATAACAGCCTGCAAAACAAAGGCAATATGTATATAAAATGAAGAAGATAAGAAAATATAAAAAAAGAAGAAGAAGAGGCGCAAGAATAAATATAAAACAACCAATATTCAAAGATAATGATTAGTTTTGAAAAAAAGGAAGACGCTGTTTTGAAAAAAAGGAAGACGCTGTTTTGAAAAAAAGGAAGACACTAAGTAAGAAAATTTAAAGTCATCGATGCTAATACATTCTTTATCTAATTATCCATAGATAACTCATCCATATGCATTGGATGGCATACTGAAGCTTCAAACAGAGTTGGTGTAACATAAGATCTTGCTTACACTGCCCGTGTGTGCAATCTGTTTACAACTGAATGTAAAATATGATCAACTATGAGGTAACACTGATTCGAAGACACTAAAAGCAGGACAAGATAAAATAATCAATGAAATTGCATTCTAGAAGAAAGGAACAACTGTGCATCACACTTGCAATCCTGCTCAAGTAACTAGCCTCACCTCCAATTTAGCTTTGAAAAGGTCCAGTGCAGGACCGTCCATCTCACCAATTTGCAGGAGGTCAGAGGTTTGTAGATTTGACTGGCCAATTTTATGTCGGCAGTATCGAATACTAGGTTCAAGTTCTTCAACACGCTCACGGCACAAAACTTGATTCTCCAGATCTCCATATTTTCCAAGTTCCTCGTAAACAGCCCTGTATATTTTTTTTTAAGAAAAATAATTTGTTAACCAGAAAGGGCATATGGCAAACATACCTATCTAACATGTAATGCTGTTACAGCAGGAGTTGAAAGATTATAAAAAGTTCTAGAACCAGCACAAAGCAATAAATCAAAGGATATGCTGAACTCAACTAAGCCTTAGTCTCAAACTAGTTGGAATAACACAAAGGATACACCAAAATTAATTTATAAATAGATCAAACAACTATTTAACTTTTTAAGTGAAATGCAGGATCATTTCTTCCTTTTATTTCAAGTTATTCATAAAAGAGGATCTTCGCCTGTGATACAGATTCATAGTTCATTATTAAAAGTGGATAGCCCAAATGGAAGAAAAGAATGTACAAAAGGGGGACAAACACTACACATATTCACATGTTTAAAACAAAATCCAACATGGTAAATTGATCATGAGTTCTACACTTCTGGAATAAATGAAAGTAAATTTATTAAATTAAATCTGTCTCCTCTTGATGAAGAGGTGCTCAAAGAGTTTTTTGGTTGTAAGGCTATTACTGCTCAAACCTAATAATCCAGCACTAATGACTCATATTGTTCCTGAAATTACAGTTTTTTTCTCAAAAATTGAACTCGATTACCTAAATGGTACTAAATATGAGAAATGGAGCAAATAGAAGAGAACAGAATTAAAATCAAATTCTAACATATTAGAGGTTTTCCAAACAAATTAATTGGATGGAAAGGATATGGTGCATATGATTGACTCTTTAGAGCATGCCAGTACGGATGATAGAGAGAAGGACGAACCTGGCACTTATGAAATTTTTCAATGCAGTGTCCCAGTTGCGATCTTGTTCAAACAACAAATTACCATTCATATAGGCAGCATAAGCCTACAAAAATGGGCAAATCAGAAATTTGTTGATTTAGATTAGAGAATCGCATCATACTTAACCAAAATAAAGAAAAGGGTTCAAAAGAGGCTTAGCCATGTCCACAACAGTTGAAGACGTTTTAAATTAACATTCATATTTAATGGAAATTCAGAAGCTATCCAATTAAAAGAATTAACAATGGTCCGATCACCATACCCTCCATATTCATTCACATTATCTGAACTCCATTGCATTAGAAAAGCTGTGAAGATATCATACACCAAAAGCTGCAAACATGACAGAAAATAACCAAAACAGAAACATACCTCAGCTTCTAAAGATGTCCTCGAATCGCCCTTGGCAGCACACAACCGTGAGAAAAGATTAGCCCATTGTACTGCCTTCCTTAGCCTCCCAATCAAATATATGCGCTGCCGTGCATTTGGACCATCTGGAAGCTGTCTTTTCTCCATGGCATGACTCCAAGCTCTCTCCGCCGAATAAAGAACCAGATGCAAAAACCTATTTCTCTTTCAATTAAAACAAATTACAAACTTGCAAGACTATGAAACAAAAGTTTATTTACACCATCTAAAAACCATAGCTTTGAATTTAGTAAACAACGAAGCCAACACTTTTTCCAGAATTGATTTTTCAAGCAGCACAATTATGATACTACTGATTCTTATGAAAACTACGAATTTATCATATTTTGTTAATTCTAGCTCTTATTTCTAGAGGGAAAAGCCTCATTATCTTTTCAGCATTGCTGGTTTAATATCTATAATGGAAGTGGAAAGTAAAAGAGAATCTTATCTCCAGCAAACATATACAGAGAAAAAATATGATATATTATATGATACAAACATATAAATTCACGAAACAAAGAAGCATTTTTTCCATGCTAACCAGCCAACAAAACAATAAACAAGCCAGAAATGAGATTGTATTATCTATAAGAAAATAGCAAGAACAAGCTCCAATCAACAAGACATACCTCACTTCTGTAACAGTGGATTCAGTAATAGCTCTACAAGTATATTTACCACGACCATGAGTGAACTTCAACGATTTATATAACCTCCTCAACCGAGCAGTGCAATACCTCCTGCACTTCAATAAAAAAACTGATCTCAATCACAACATTAGCATTAATTAAATTCCTAAAGAGCACTAGACTACAGGTGAATAGTTTATACCGATAACGCATGTAGTCTCCATGCCGCAACCCGTGCTGCATCTGTGCAGACTTCAGTAGCTGCAAAACTGATTTAGAAAAAAAAAATGATATCAATACCTCAATTAAAGTACAGAAATACAAGCCCTGTCACATCAATTATGCAGTATTCAGTTATAATTGTATATGTTAATACATGAGTGGAGCAAATTCAATTTCATTATCAAATAGATGATTATTAACAAACCATTGATTGAATATCTAGGGTTGATCTGATCGGAATCGTTCGATTTTGGACCGTCAATATCCATCGCTGTGGTTTCGCTCTCTTTCCCCATCAATCCTTCAATTTGAATAGTGCTACCTAAAATCACATTAACCAAAGAAATGATGACTACTACTTTTTTTTTTTTGGATCGATTTTATCGAACGATAAAATTAACGGCCAAAACGGAAAAGAATCGAAGAAGATTTGATTTCTAGCAGGTTTTTTTCTACAACTATTAGATCTGGGAATTAAGGTGTTAATAAATTAAGAACGAAAACTTAACAAAGAAGCTCATCAGAATTGTGAATACTTTTTTCTGGACGGTGAATGTAGCTGCTCCAAAGGGATAAATGCTCCGGCGGTGCAAGGTGGCGAGTGCGCTGCGTCAGGTAATGGTCTTGGTTTGTGGAGTTACGTTGGTGCTTCGGGTTCTTTTTGGGTTCGGTTCTGTGCTGCAATCAATCAAAAACGCTAACTTCCAACTCTAGCGAACGACATAAAGTTTCAATAGTGACTCGACTTGACGTATTTGGAACCCCGTTTAGATAACATATCTAATACCTCAACTTGCATGTTTTATCAGTCTTAACCTATAAATTAACTATTTTAATACTTAAATTTTACTAAAAAAATAATCGCCAGACATTTATTTATTTATTTAAATTTCTAAATAGTTACATTTTAATTTACAAAAATATTATTTAAACACTTAAAATAGTGCTGAAAAGTATTGGATAAATCTTATTTTTAGTAAGTTAAGATTATTCAAATTATTAATTTTTTTTAATTGAAAAAACAAATTGGTAAAACATGTCAAATTTAAAGAATTTTAGATGATACAACAATAAAAGAAAAAATATGCATCTAGAAAATTTAATTGAAATAAACTTGTATTATTGCTTTTTTCCTATTGTTTATCGAGTAACTATGTTAGTTTTAACTTAATTTTAATTTTGCAATTGAGTATGAAATAATCCACATGTTTTTATGAATTAAGATGGAGAATCTTCTGAATAATATGTGATTTATTTTTTTTGGTTGATGCTGCTATATTAATATTGATCTATAGCAATTAGTGAGGAAATAATCAAGTGGTAACTGTAGACACTTTTGGTTTGGGCCTTCAACGAAAGCCCGATGATGAGAAAATACGAGTTTTGAATGCAAGGGAAACCCGAAACTTCTCCAAAATGGACTAGAAAGCTCAACTACCAA
>CATIWK010088582.1:0-11918 GCA_949634005.1 Mallotus japonicus
GAGGCCCGTGGATTCTTAATAACTGCATCTTTAATTTCCGCCTTAGAAAAATCACAACCAAGAATTTCATTATGAAACGCAGAAATGCAAGGAGAAACAACATCACAAACCTTCGCACTAGAACCAACAGAGGAAGAAAAAAGGGACACAAAATAATCAGTGATAAGAGAACCAAGCCCTGAATTCCAATCTCTCCAACACCCCGCATCATCTTTAAGGCATTGAAAAGAATTCTTTTTTTTTGTGGGCAGAAGCAGATACATGAAAGAATCTTGAGTTAGAGTCTAAGTACATGAGCCAGTGTTGCTTGGCTCTTTGCTTCCAAAAATCTTCTTGTTGACCCAGAATAGACAAATATTCCTTTTTAACTGACTCTAATAGAAGATAAGAGCCAGGAGCCCCATCATGCCGAAGCCATCTCATCTCAGATAGACAAGTATCCAATATGTTCTTGAAGCTTTTCGTTAAATTCTCGCCCCAATCAAACAAAGCTCTACCATACCTCCCAATTTTATCCAGAATAAACGCATAAGGCTCAGCCAACCAACTATGAGAAACAACACTATAACACTCTGCTTCTCTAAGCTAAGAGTTTTCAAACCAAAACCTCTTAACACGCACCTGGTAATTTTTTTTAACAATCTGCAAAAACAGAGGAGAGTGATCTGATAAAGTGGTTGTGAGATTAACAACTTTAGCTTCTAAAAATTGTTGACACTAAGAGGAATTTCCAAAACCACGATCAAGCTTCTCTTCTATTTTCTCACCCGAAGCAAACTTTCTTTCCCATGTGAAAGGATACCCAACAAAATCAAGCTCATGAAGATTACACTCCTTAATCACATTGCAAAAACCTGAACTTAACCACCGAGGATGAACACCACCGTCCCTCTTTTCATTTGAAGACATCAAATCGTTGAAGTCACTTAGAATTACCCATGGAAGATTGGACTGATCTTTAAGACGACAAAGCATGCTCCACGATTCCCGATGCCAATTCCTATCCGGCAGGCCATAGAAGCGGGTAAGGCGCCAAGAACCCAACTCACCTATAGAAACCTCTACATCTATATAGTTAGAAGAATAACCCAACAACCTAACCATCCTACGCTCCTTCCAGAAGAAAACCAAACCACCTTTAGTACCAACACTGTCAACAATAAAACACTTTTGAAATTGAATAAGTTTTTTAATGGGCTCAATTTTCTCACGACCCACCATTGTTTCCATTAAAAATACCAACTTGGGCTGCTTAGTAAGGATGAGATCCTTAAGAACCTGAATAGTCCATGGGTTCCCAAACCCACGGATATTCCAGCTGAGAGTACTCATTGGGTCTGGTGGGCCTGGACACCAGGACCCACCATTGTCAAGTTTTTTGGATCAATTATGTCTTCCACCCCAAGCCCATTAAGATCAGTATTAGGGACAAGGGCCTTCTCCTTTTCATAATGTTTTCTCTTACTGTCAATAACTACAAGGCCTTCCTCTTCTGAAGACTTTCCTTTTATAACCACCCTCGCCAAATTTGAATTTGCAGCAGATATGGTCATATCCCCATTACCTGCGCCATTAATGCCCATCATCCCATGATTTCTGACATTGATGTCCTTACCACGATTGCTTTCCATGTGTGAAAATTTGACAGAATCAACAATCATCCGATCACCAACACTACCGGAGACACCCACCACCTTCGCCGGAGCCGTTGAACGCAACCACTTAGCACCATCCACCTCCTTATTCCTCCAGTTGCTAGCATTATGCCATGTCCCATACATATATTCAGTTTTGTCAACTGGAGCATCATACAGCTTTTCACAAAAGGTATCGGTGTGACCAATAATGCCAAAAAAATGGCAGAATTGTGGTAGTCTCTCGTAATAGAAATTAACCTAGAACCAGTCCCCACCAAATTTTTTCAGACACATTCTCCGTTTCAAAGGAATTCTCACATCCACAGCGATTTGGATCCTTAAGAAGCTCTTCCACATACCGTCAAAATTCTTTGGGTTTGAATCAATAAATCCCCCTGTAAAATCACCAATCACCTTGCAGACCTTTTCCGACATGAATCCTATAGGGACATCATGGACTTGAAGCCAAATGAACATATGGAATAGAGGAACCTATTCAGGTAGTTCATTGGACTCCAACCTTTTATAAAGCAACATGAACCGATCAAATGTCCAAGGACCTCAACTAAGAACCTTGTGGATATCCAATTCATGAAAGAATTGAAAAAGAAACACCTGAGATCCAATCTCCTTAACACTTACACCTTTTACCGGTTTCCAGAGAGAAGCAAGAATATTTTGCATGGATAGAAAGTTTATACTTTTGTCAGTGAGAAACCTCCCAACCAAACATAAACGTGAATCTACAACAACCTCACCCACATCCTCCTCATCTATAACCCCTCCACCTTCTTCTTCCTCCTGCTAAGACAAATTAATCCACTTTTGTTGGACTCCTTCCATCTCTGCCACACTACTGCTACTAGCCATAATACCGGATGACAAGAAACAAGAACTTTGGAGAATAAACGAAAAAACCTAGTACCTTATCAACAAATAAGACTAGAGAGAAAACTTGTCAAAAGACAAAACATTTACTTTTCATTAATAATAATTGATTTAATTTCAAACAATTTCACAAAATTAAAAATCTCCACTACACTAATTCAAGTTCTACTAATGGACTCTAATAACCTCACGAACGACAAGTATCACAAAATATAATTCAAGGATTCTTAATTCATATATTGTTCATATGAAAGCAAATATGCATTAGCTCTATTTAGTCAATAAATTTTGTTCCTTTTAGTTACATCAACTCTCACTTTCTTCTACTTCCAAATTTCTGTTTCAGATTTTTCATCATGAAAAGAAAAATTTATATGGATAATTATGTTATCATGGGTGTCAAATTTCTTTTGATGATGATTATCTGGACTAGGTACCACACTGACGGCTGCCGGAATGATACTTGTCTAGTGCTCTTAATCTAGTGCGGTGTTCATCTTTATCATGACTTTAAACCAAACGAAGAAATATCAATTAAAATGGGGTAATAGTCTCATCTAGGGGTGGGCAAAAATAATCGAGAATCGAAAACCGAATCGAACCGACTCTATTTGGTTCGATTCGATTTATTTATAATTTTTAAATTTCAGTTTAAATTATCAAAAAAAATAATTTTTAAATTGAAAGTAAAAACAGAAAAAATCGAACTGATATAATTAATATATATATATATATTCCCAATTTCTTATTTTGTCATTTCTGTAATTTATTTTTTTAATTTTTTTGATAAATTTAGTTTATCATAATTATATTGATTATTCTTGTTATATATGAAAATTATTGTAATTTATTTTTTAAATTTTTGTAATTTTTTTGATAAATTTAGTTTCTCATAATTATTATGATTTTTCATGTTACATATGAAAAAACCAATTTAAAGTCCAAACCGAAATTTTAAACCGAACCGAACCAATTTTTAAAATTTGTTTACATAAACCAAACTGAACCGAATATTATTCATTTCGATTTTATATATTCATGAACCGAACCAAACCGACATTTGCCCACCCCTGTTCTCATCAAATGTGATACGATTCTGGCTTTGATTTGATTATACAGGAGGAGAATCTAACTGGGTCCGGCAAAGATGCTTAAAAAGCCGTCAACGACCCCGCTCAATCTCAAATAAGATCCGCTCCCTCATACTACCATCCATACCCACACTGCCATCCTGAAAGTTTGATGATTGTCTCAGCAAGCATTCAACGAAACTGGTCTCCTCTTCTGCCACAGGTTGCTTTTTGAAACTTCTTAGCCCGTCTAGCTCCATTGCCACCTCCTTCATTGTTGGCCGTTCATCCCCAGTCATTTTCAGGCATCTTTTTGTTAACCCAGCTACTCGTCTAATCTGGTCATGGTTCATTTCTGAGAGA
Organism: Mallotus japonicus; assembly: GCA_949634005.1. Taxonomy (NCBI): domain Eukaryota; kingdom Viridiplantae; phylum Streptophyta; class Magnoliopsida; order Malpighiales; family Euphorbiaceae; genus Mallotus; species Mallotus japonicus. The sequence continues at coordinate 3,959 of CATIWK010088582.1, forward strand.
ATCTGATTATCTAGTATTTTTGATAAGCAATTCTCTTTCATTGATGAGACAAAATACATTGCAAGATTTCTCCCTTCTTCTGGCCTGTCAAACGATAATGCCTTCTTTCCCGTTAGTAACTCTGCAAGTACAACTCCAAAACTGTAAACATCGCTCTTTTCAGTTAATTGACTTGTGAGGAAGTACTGTGGATCTAAATAGCCTAACGTCCCTTGCACCAGTGTACTTAACTGAGTCTGGTCCAGAGGAACCAATCTTGAAGCACCGAAATCCGATACTTTTGCCCGAAGATGATTGTCCAGAAGGATATTTGTGGACTTGATATCTCGATGAATGATGGGCGGACAAGCTGCCGAATGCAGATAGGCCAATGCTCCTGCAGTTTCAGCTGCTATCCTCAGCCGATCTTCCCAGGAAAGTGAACAGTCATGAATGTGATTCTGGAGAGTTCCATTGGTGATGAACTCATAAACTAGTAAAGGAACTTCAGTTTCTAAACAGCACCCCAACAATTTTACAACATTTTTGTGATTAATCTGAGAGAGAATAACCACTTCATTTATAAATTGCTCAATTTGGCTTTCATCTATTACTTTTGACTTCTTGATAGCAACTAGTATCTTGTCAGATAGAATTCCCTTGTAGACTGTGCCATAACCTCCACGGCCAAGAACATTGCTTTCATCAAAGTTATTAGTAGCCTTTTTAAGCTCCTCAGCAGTGAAGATCTTTGTAGTCTCAACCGATCGCTCCCGCAAGGAAAGTTGTTGCTGCAGCAACAGTCCTCCATTTTGTTGAAAGAATTTTTCTCTGAGTTTAATGAGCTTTCTCTTCTGGATGCACCAGTATAACCAAGAGCCAGAAATGAGCAGAAACAGGACTCCTATTCCAACCCCTACATTTATACAATTGATAGGAGCGATGAGTTAAAAAGAAAAAAAAAATCATGTACAATTAGAATGCCGATCCTAAATAGAGAAATGTTACAGAAGAGTGCACCTAAAATAAACTGTAAGATTGGGAACTGCTTCTGAGCAGGTATACAGCGGATACCATCTTTTGCACCATCCTCAATGGTCCCATCAGGGCAGCTACAGAAGTAACTCCCTGGTCTATTATTGCATATTCCCTCACATGGATTGTTTTCTGGATCAGCACACTCATCAATATCTGCTTTCATAATACCAACTGTATCAATCTTTACCAAAATGGATTTTATTTATGTGATTGCATTTCTGGAAAGTGTGTTACTTACCTTGGCATCCTTGGGGAAGATATAGGTTTCCTTGATAACCTTCATTGCAGTAGCACCTATATCCTGGGCCATTCATTGAGTTAGAACAGATGCTGTTTTTCCCACATGAATGAGCTGTTGAATTCTTTCCAACCTGTTTGCAAGTTTCAAGTCCAGCAACGAAGTCAAGCACTACTGGTGCACTTGTAATGTTTTGGAAAGTGAGAGGGTTGTTTTTACTGAAATTCCAAAGATCAGAGACGCTGAATTTGAACCAATCTTGCTCTGCAAGGAATGCGTAGCTGCAGGGATTGAAATTCCATGCCAATGTGTGGTTGTAATAGCTTCCTAAATCAATATGCAGAGTCCTGAGCCCCCCTGGTATGGAAGTTTGGCAGCAGCCTATACCAGAACAAGATCCATCAATGATATTTGAAGAGTTAACGCAGAGTGAAACACAACCACTCTGAAACATTTTGCCCTCAGGATCAGACATGAAAGCACGCGTGTCGCAGCCCAGAGCTGTGAACTTGTTCTGAGTATCAGAGAAGGTATAGACATCGTCAAGTATGACTGCCTGATTGAACCGGTTAGAGCTTGCTCCAGTTTTATTATAGCAGTCATAAGCAGCCCAGAGAGTGACAAACAACTCCCCTTGCAATGAAATGTTGAGAATTGGTATGTTGCTTGTTGGGCCTAAAAGTAGCATAGGAGGGTCATAAGTATCATCGCAGATCAACTGGTGAGCCGGTTCTTTAAAACAGTGACGATCACCAATTCCGAACGGGTAGGGGATGCTAATGCTGCCACATTCTTGGAGACAACTTGACTTGGTGTCTGATGAGGTGATTGCTGCCACCAGCGAAAGAAAGATAATATAAAGCAGCAGAGACCACAGCATTGCTTTCTCCTTTTGTCTACTGATGGTCGAATGAAGGCGACGAATCCTACATTTCATACAGCACAGATAGTTTATACATGGAATTTATCCAAGGCCTAAAATTAAAACAAGTAGCAGGATCATATATAAACTTATTGGGATTTTAATGATTCTCTAACTTGCAACTGTCTGATTCTAACAATGTTAGAACGGTAAAAAGAAGTATTTTGTAGTGCAAAAGTGTAGTAATATAGTTCTGGTTGAAGTGGCTATATATTGTCATTGAGTATTTATTTTCCCGAAAAACATGAAATGTCAGTGTATAACACCAGGATTGTGTCTGCAAAGTAAATTGGAGGTTAGCCTCTAGGCATGAACTATTCATTCAGGACACCAAAAGGATGAAAGGACAGAGAAGAGAGATGGCCATGAAAATGAAATGAAACAGATACCCTCCATTCCAATTTATAGAGTTTTCAAAACTAATCCTATTGGAAAATGACCAAAACTTCAAGACGTTAAAGTAAGCATAGTAAAAGAAAAAAGAGATGATAGAAACTCGAGTGAGTGAGGAAACTTACTTTTGTAATCTCAATAACCTGAGATGAATGAGGCCCACAGTGAAATCACTGTCAACTTTCAGTTCAAAATGTGAAGAAACAACAAGTAACTTGTCGATTATGGTAGGATTTTGCTTACTTTCTGTTGGCTTCAATGATATAGACACCAAAATGAATGGAAGCAGTTTCCAAAGTACAGTTATTCGGCTTTATCCGCCTGATGATGATTTATGCCAATGGATAGATAGCCACTTGGCAACTTCCCAATAAAAATATACTATTCTGATAAAATCCATTTCCAACAGACCCACAATAATAATAACGCTGCTGCATTCTTCTATTGAACTGAAGGTCTTCATGGATTGATTCAGATGCCTGCCACCATGCATATCTACATATGTTAATGTAATACAAAACAATCCTATATATTGGTTTGCCATTTTTGTACCTTAAATTAGATGTGGTGACGTGGACTCAAACTAGCAGTCAACATCAGAAACAAAAAGTGAGCGACTTCCTCATCGTTGAGTTGAGAATCCTACTTGCTTAGGAATATTCCCAAGTTACATGCTAATTTGAGGCACTTTTCGGTCCGTCCTCCATTTTTTTTTTCCTTTTTAATTATAAAAGTAAAACAACTTATACATATATATTAAAAATAAACATGTAACTTAGGAAAATAAACATATATTCCAAAAAAATATTAAAAATATTAAAAAATAGACATATATTCCAATTGAATTGGATGGATTAATGCCACTTGTGTATTGTGAGAAATTCTCCCATTAACAATCGGAAGAGGAACTTAAAGTCTCAATCTAAAACAAAAATAAAGAAAGAAACAAGTGGATGAGCAAGTTCATCATCCATCGAAGAAAGAGACTTCAATGCTAAAATTAATAGAATCTGATCAGCTGGGGCATACCTGTTATTCAACATATAAATTTTAACATATATTTCACTATTTCTTCATCATACAATATTTTGGTTGTGATTGATCCTAATGATCAACTTTACAGTAAAGAAGATATCTCAAATACAGAGTCAGTAATTACTAAGTGCTGCTTTCAATTGTAAGAAAAAAAATAATAATAATAAATAAATATCAAAAAGGATGAAGAACCCAACTCATAAATTAATATTTTCTCGCCTTCCATATCCGTGCCAAGTCAAACCTAACTACAGCTTCACAGCCATGCTCTCCCCTCGCATTGCATCCTATGGTAGTCCAGTTTCAAGGTCTCTAGAGCCAAATATTTCGACAATTCAGAAAATGTATCACGTGTTCCCATACAATCAATAGCCAGCGGAAGGGCATACAACCTGCACATCACAGAACTTCAATTTGCCAACAACAGAATCCAGTATTTGATGTCACCGTTACTTCTTCCACCCTTTTGCAGGCACACAACCCTTTCCCACCTGCTTAACTCATTCTTTGAAATTACTGTAGAATAGGAACACAAGGGTAATTGCAAGTTCTTCTATGCTTCGAGCAGGTTATTTCTTCTACTCTGCTTCTCCCCAAAAAAAAAAAGAAAAGTTTCACATTACCACTAAATGGTACCATAGTCCAATGTCTCCCACTTGAAGGGAGCCACTAAGCCTATGTCTGGGGCGCCCCTCAAGAACAGGCAGACACAAACACAGACAGCAGCAATGGCAAGCATTGAATGAACATAGGGACGCTGAAGCAGGCCTTGTGAACCCATCATCCTCCTGTTGTATTTTGATGCCACAGTAGCACATTTTGCACAAGATCTACGCCCTCGCTGAAAGTCTGAAGTCATCCTCAAAGGCAATGATTGCCCCATCTCATTTCTAATTGTCACAGAAACTTGACCATTTCTTCTGTCAGCATGTTTACCAGCCACCAATTTATTATAAGAGTGGTTATTTGTCATAATAGCATAATCATTTGGAGCATGGTGATTTGCATCTAGGAGAGAATTCCAACAGGACAGACCAATCTGCAGAAAAGGAACATGTACAAAGAATATTACTTTGAGAAAAAATAAAATAGAACAAATACAGAGAAAAGAACATAGTAAAAATTTAGTATAATAATACTCCCCATCCAATAAATCCTACCACCTCCACCCACCCCAAAACTACAAGTATTTATGAAGGAAAGCAAGGAGATCTACATTGTAAAGCCCAATTGGGATATTCACATAGAGAATGTTTAGAGGATGTTTTAATAATTATACATGAAAGTGGATATTTATGGTATCTCAAGTCAGCCACCTCAGCCTAGCTTAGGTGGGCCAGAGCATGAATTTGAGTAGAGATCCCACCTTCATGTTATACTACTATCCTACCTTCGAATAGAAACCCATCCCTTATTCCCCAAACACATAAAACCTAGAAGAAAAAAAAAAGGAGAGAGAGTTTCCTGTCAGCACTGATAATAGAAGGAGCAAGAAGCTAAAAAAATAACTACCTCCTGCGGGTCATTTGTCAAAGCATCAACTAAATCATCTGAACCTGACGTACAAGCAGCCAAATGTAAAGGTGTAATACCACCAGGTCCTGCAAGACTTGGTGGGAAAATGTAACTTTTCAAGGAAACATCACTGCTACTAATGGAATAATGGATAAGTAGGTCCACCATTTTCCTGCATCGCCTTTTAACAGCCCGGTTCACAAGGTGAATCTCAGATAACATTTCCTGTGACTCCTTAGATAGCCCACTCATGTCTGAATTTCTTTCCACCAGCATCTCTAAAATTGTTTTGACTAATACACAATAGTCTCTTTCAATTGAGAAAATGAGCAAAAACTTGAACCGGCTAAGCGAATAATCTAGAAGCTCACTAGCTGAAGATGCTCTCCTCCTTTGGAACAGCCATCCAAGTTCATTCAGAAAGTGCAGAACTTCCTCCCTTGACCTTGGCCTGCCCAAGTATTGAGCTTGTTCTTCTGAAATGATATCAGTGTCTTTAGGCTCTTCATCAAACTCACGTTCAAGGAGTCTTAACTCTTTACATATTGTAGAATCAGCAATTATTACAGGAAAACTGTTACCCTTGAAACCATTTTCTACCTGTTTATAGCATTAGCAAATGTCAGGTGCATCATTCTCAATGATTCTATTTGAGCAAATCTACACATACAAAAAGGTTACAATTACATACTTCAATGAAACAACGACCCAAACCACTAGATGAGCCTTGAATTTTAAAACCACTCATGTTTATCTCGTCATATGTGGTTCCTGGCAAAGCTGATCCCATGACATCTTTCGATGTGTATCCTCCCATGTAAGTGCAATGAATCCTGTATGAATGGAGAATGAACATTTACCAAAACAGAGGACAACTAAAGGTAATTAACTGAAGAGTGTAGTTTTGCTTACCTGGTGCCAGGATTTGTTAGATTTCTTCCCCTTAACAGAAGAGAGGTTTCTTGTCCTCCAACAACTGCCACAGGGGACACTGAGATCAACTCTGGCGAACTCCAAGTTCTCCATGATTTGCATATACGAATATTTCCTGAATATTCATTACATGAAAAAGAATCAGCAATTAAATTTATGCAACTCATCTTCATAATCCACATAGAAATAATACATCCAAATTACTACAAAGTTCATATGAGAATATTAAATTGTCACTTCTTGGCCATATGGTCATTGTCAGAGAAAGCCAGGAGCCTAAGCTCGCCAAAAGAGAAACAGACAGGTAAAGCATGAAAGGCAGGGTTGGACCCACTGCTAGTCTATCTTACGCACCATCTTTGTGTGATGCCAGTTGCCTGCCTGTGTGCAATAGAAACCTTCCAGTTCTCCAAAAATCAGAAAAAGAATCTTGAACCAAAGAGTCAACTCGCTGAAGAAGTTGTCTTTCGAGCTGCAAAGACCAAATACATCCAGCAAATAGTTAGCATTTAACGACATCAATACTCCTAATGCACATCACAATAGTTCACTCACATGCTCCCAGTCAGCAGCTGACATTGACAAATATACTGACAGAACCACACAACCAGGCCTTATGTAGCTCTCCATTTCAGATGGACTGTTGGAAAGCCAATTGTAGATCTGAAATAGAAGTAGAACAATTATTATTAGGAAAACCCAATATCCAAACATTATTTATCCCTACCCCAAAGAGGAAATAATAATAATAATAAAAAGCTAACCTGTGTTCTCAGTTTTCCAGGGAAATGACTGGGATCCTTATCAAAAAGTTTAAAGATTATTCGTCCAGTGCGATCCTATGAATGAATCATAAAACAACAATGATGCATTAAACACTTGGTAAAATGCAAGAACGGAAAGAGCACAAATCAATAGCACTCGAACACATTCCAAAGGCCAAGCTACCTGAGCATCAGAGTTCTGACTAGAAGGTGAATGATCGGACCCAGAGGAAGATGTATATCCAGCTTGATAAGGAAAACTTTGATATGAACTTCGATCAGCTCCTGCATTTGAACCTCTAAAAAGTTCAAGAGGCAGATTACTTCCACGGGTTCTACTAACTTCAATGTTGGCATTGAACTCTCTAGTGCTTGACATCTTTTCAGACTTAACGGTCTCTGCGTTACTCTGCAAAGGAAACAACTTCTGCACCACTGGAGGAGATGATGATGGAGATCTCCCTTCACTGGGATTACTGCTGTCAGAAGAGAAATACTTCCTAGAAGATGCCAGTTTAGGAGGGCTACTATTCTCAGGTGAGGAGCTAAATAGCTGCAATGGTAAATTAGGATGATTTTCTTGAACCTGGCAATCTGAATCTTCAACAGGAGACTGATAACAGGTGCTGCTTTTCTCGCCACCGCTGGCAGGAAAGTCTACAATAGGTCTCTTCTGTAGATTAGGACCGGTAACTTGATCAGGACCAGTCAACTTAGATTTCTCACTGTCACTGCTTTGACTGCTTTTTTGAGATAGAAATGGTGCAGATGCTGTCACAGTTGCTGACAGAGCAGTAAGCAAGTCCATGGTTGATGGAGAAGATGTGCTTCCATGCAATCTATTCTGGTGTTCTGATGACGGTTGTTCAGGATTTTTCCGATTTAAACTTCCAATATTTGACAACTTTGCAGCCAGATCCATTGGCAAGGGTAATGAATTTATTTTACTAAGAATTTGAATGAGTTGGTCTTTATCTGGCATTGATGAGTTATTGATACTTTTATCCACATTCTTCCCTGTGGTTTTTCCGACAAACAAAGTTTCAGCACATAAGAACACGGGAAAAACAGACCTAATTCATTTTGAAAATTATGTTACCTTGAGTACGAGCCAAAGCAGTCAACAAATTAACTATATCTAAA
>CATIWK010088597.1:0-10088 GCA_949634005.1 Mallotus japonicus
TTCATATATCAAGGATATTACAAACTTTTTGCTAATGTTGCTTGTGTTGTTACATTTGACTGGTGTTTTGCTATTGTTTTTACTGATATATTTTGGTGTTCATGTTGAAGTTGTTGTTCTAACAATTGTTTTCATTGTGCAGATTGATGTTGTTGCTTTCCATGCTGGGGCTACTATTTCTCATGATGTTTTTTATACATATTTGCTGTTCTAATTTACTAATTTTTTCACATATTTCAAATTTGTTTTATTACTTTACTATTTTATTTTTTATTTTTTTGTATTTGGATGACTGTAAGATTATTATTTGCATTTGGAGGACTATAATTTTATTATTTGCATTTGGATGACTGTAGCACTATACTTGTTTTATGTTTTTTTATTACTTTTTAAATGACCTGTATTTGCATATATTGGTATTTTTTTAGGCACAAACGAGCAACTAATCAATCAAACAAACGAACAATCAAACGAGCCAAACGAACACAAACAAGCTTTGTTCATGAACAAGCTCATGTTCGACTCAAGTCGAGCTCGAACACCATATTCCTGATTTTATCTGAGCTCAAGCCGAGCTCGAACATGGTTTATTTTTGCCGAGCCGAACCCGAGCATGCTAAAACTCGGCTCGGCTCGGCTCGATTACACCCCTAGTGTCACCGATGTGAACCCCCTCTCTTCCTTCCAACGTTCTTGCCTAGAAATCATTTTAGTGAGTTTTTTGAAAATCCTATCAATCAATCTAGTTTGAATTACATGGATCCGGGTTATGGGTTTTTGTGGTTAAAATTTTTGTTTTTCGCTGCGTTATGGATCACGAAACCCAACAGTAAAAACAAAGATTTTTAAGATCCTATATAAGAAGGATTGGAAATCTAGAGTCACTTCAATAGAAAAAGCTCATAATTTATCAAAGCTCTCAACCGATGTTCTCATTGGAAAGCTATTGACTTATGAGCTCACCTTGAAGCAAAGAGAAGATGAGAAAGAAGAGAAAGATGAAAAGAAGAAAGGGATAGCTCTAAACGCCACCTAAGAAAGATTGTGAAGATGAGAGTTTCATTGACTAAAGTGAAGATGATGAGATTGCCATTATCACTAGAAGCTTCAAGAAGATTTTGAGAAGAAAGAGTTTCTCAAGACAAATGGACAATAAGAATATTGATGCAAAGAAGACCAAAGAAGTTACTTTCTATGAATGCAATAAATAAAGTCATATTAGAAGTGAATGTCTAAAGTTAAAGTTTAAGGGCAAGGGAGTAAAGGACAAGAGGAAGACTTTCAAAGTTATATAGGATGACTCCTCTAATTCAAAAAAGAATAGGAGTAATAAGAAGTGGCTAGCCTTTGCTTCATGGCACTTGAGGACAATAAAGAGGTACCCTCTACTTTTCACTCTTCTTATGATAATTGTGATGATAGTGATAATGAGAGCTCTATTATGAGCAAAATCATGCTTAAGTGCAAAAATTTTCTTTCCAAGAAATAACTTTACAAACTTGAGTAAAGCTTTCAAATATGTTAAAGGAATTTGAAAATTTAAAAAATGAGTTTTCTAAGGTTATTTCATTAACGAATAAATTTCTAGTAATTTGAAAGCTACCACTTCTTTAAGATGTGAATTTGACAAAATTATAAAAGAAAATGAAAAATTTTCTAAAGAAATATTGGATTTAAAAAGTTCTATTTCTAAATTTCAAAAAGAAAAAGAAACTTTTGATAGCCTTTTAGAATCCTAAAGATTTTATGGTGACACTTATGGAATTGGATATTCTAATAGAACCTCCTCATCATCAACTCACACAAAATTTGTCAAAGTTAAATATGATCCTTCTTTAGCTTCTAATGAAGATGATAAAAATCAAGCTTATAAAGCTAAGAAGTAATCCCAATCACCAAGAGCCAATACCAAGCCTCATAAGGCGTATCCCTCAAAGGTCTAAGGCTCAAGCTAAAAGACCTCAACCCAAGCATGCTTTCATGTACATAAAGAGACACATACCTAAGCATACCACTCCACAAAATCATTTGCACTCTTGTAAATGCATTTCTTGTGTGCCTTTTAAGACTCAAAAGCCTTTTAGGAGACATACACAATATTCGCATGCACAATCTAGGACCAATGTCCCTAATAGAAAATATGTACAATATTTAAATGGAAAGTACTCATATGCTTCTAGATTTAATATGTTTGCAAATGTAAGATGTTTTGATTGTATGCCTCTTGGGCATACTAGCAATGTATGTTATTATAGAAGATTGCATTTGTAACTATTGCCTATGAATTATCTTAAGACTAACCAACCTAGACCACTTAAAGTTTGGATTCAAAAGAGTGTTTGAATTGTCGTTGTGTAGGTGTGCTTGAGGTCCACCAAGATTAAAAGTCAATAGTAGGGGTGAGCACGAGTTGGGAAAATTTAGTAATTCAAAATCTCCAAAACCATACCAAATTTTTGGAATTTCAAAAATAAAATCTCCAGTACCGGTACCGTCCCATTTTGTGGGACGGTTCAGTATGGATATTTGATTCTTTTGGAACAAAGATGTATGGTACGGTTCAAAATGGAAATTCGAGAATTTATGTTATATAAAAATTTATATTATTGATTGAATGTATATTTATTACCAACAAATAAACAATAAAAGTTTTTGTATGTTTATACATTTTTGTTTAAACATATATTTAATACTTATTTTCAGTAAAATTATTGTGTATCCTTAACCCTATATTATATATATATTTTCAGCAATCGTGTATATATATGTGTGTGTGATAATAAGATTATATTATATTTTAATTGATAAAAATGACCTAACCTCTCTTGCTTTTATTTGTACAAATCAGTACTTACTTTAATCAAAATGACGTAGTGTTGGGCAAAATTATATGATTATATATATTAGTATACAATAAAAATAATAATTATAATAATATTATTTACCTCATTTATTTTTAAATAATATTAATAGGATTAAATTACTTAATAAAAATAATAATTATTAAATTATTAAATATAATAATAGCAATATATTTTAATTAATAAAAATGATTTCTCTCTTATTTTTGTTTGTAAAATCACTACTTACTTTAATCAAAACGACATAATTTTTATCAAAACTACATCATTTTGATTTTTTTAATAATATTTGTCTATATCCTAATATGCAATAAAAATAATAATTATAAATAATATATTATTTAGCTCATTGGTTTTAAATAATATCAATAAGATTAGATTACTTACTAAAAATAATAATCAATAAGTTATCAACAATAATAATAATAAAAATAAAAATAATAATATATTTAATTAATAAATTATACAATTTAAAATTATATAATGTTAATTTTCTTATTTTCATATATTTAGTTTAAATTGAAATATAATGAGGATTCCACTTTTTTACTTTTTGTTGATAATAATAATAATTCTCTTATTTCTCATATTTTAAGTTTAAATTATGTCATAAGGACATTTCACATTTTTATTTATTAACTGAATTATTTGAAACTATGCAATGTGAATTTTCTTATTTCATATTTTAAGTTTAAATTGTAATATAATAGATATTTCATATTTTTACTTGTCAATTGAATAATAATAATAATAATAATAATAAAAATATTAATAATAATTAATAAAAATATTTTGTTAGTAAATTATTTATTATATTTTAAACACAAAACATATTACTTTTTATCATAAATAATTATACATATGCCACTTAATATATACTACTTAATAATATAATGAAAAGTATATAGTTAAGCTCATTACTATTTTTTATATTTATATATTATTTATTAAATAAATATTCAGTACTATATTCGGTTTCAGTTTTGTACGGTACTAATATGGTTCGGTATGGTTCTTGGTTCAATTTTTTGTAAATATATAGTACCATACCAAATTAGTTACAAAATTTGGTTCGGTTTGGTTCGAAGTTAAAATATTCGGCTCGGTACGGTTTTAATATTTCTCTATTCAATATGGTATTTTCTCCGTCTCGTGCTCAGCCCTAGCCAATATTATCTAAATAGTGGATGTTTAAGACACATAATGGGAAACAAAGGCCAACTCACTACCATTGAAGTAAAAGATGGAGAAAGTGTAACATTTTGAGACAATGCCAAAAGGAAGATAGTGGGAATTAGCAAAGTGGGTAATCCTCAAACTCTTTCTATTCATTATGTCTTGCTTGTTGATGGTTTAAAACATAATTTGCTTAGTATTAGTCAATTGTATAAGATGGGAAATAAAGTAACCTCTTATCATAAAAATTGTTTTGTTAATAGGCTAGATGATAACAAAATAGTTTTTAGTGGTAAAATAGTTGATAATGTCTATGTTATTGACTTAATTAAAGTGGATAACAAGGATTTTAAAATGCTTAATGTCTATTTTCCATGACACTTCGACTTGTCACAAAAGACTAAGACATGCTAATTTGAGTTGTTAGGTGAACTTAGCACGAGTGAACTTATGGATAAAAAATAAAGTGTCTACCTCTAAGCAACTAGAAAATTCACATAGACTTATTTGGACCTACAAGAGTTGCTAGTTTAGGTGGAATACACTATACATTTTATACTTGTTGATGATTACTCTAAATTTACTTTGGTTTGTTTCTTAACTCATAAGAATGATACTTTTAATGCTTTCAAAAGTTTTGCAAAAAAGGTTCAAAAAGAAAAAAAAAAGGTTTTTGTATTATTAACATTAGAAATGATCATGGAACCAAATTTACAAATAAATTTTTAATGTTTTTTGTGATGAAAATAATATTTCATGCACCTATTATTTTCCTAGAACACCTCAACAAAATGGGGTAGTTGAGAGGAAGAATAGAACATTAGTGGAAATGGTAAGAATAATGCCTCATGAGTATAATTTACCAATATACTTTTGAGCAGAAACTGTTAACACTGCATGCTACTTTTCAAAAGACCATTTTTAAATAAAACATATTTAATGAGCTTTGGAACAATAGAAAATCCAAGATTTGGTATCTTAGAGCATATGGTTGCATATACTTTATATTAAACATCAAGGACAACCTTAGAAATTTTGACTCTAAAGTTGATGAAGGCATTTTATAGGGTATTCCACCTTTAGTAAAGCTTATAGAGTCTTTAACAAAAGAACCTTAATTTTTAAAGAGTCTATACATGTTGTCCTTAATGAATCTAATCACCTTTGATACGAGAAAGGATATTATTTGTGATGATGTTGTGGATGACTTCTTGGAGATAAGTATTCAAAAAAAGGAGGATCCTAAACCTTTGGAATTGGAGAGACCAAGTAAAGAGGAAGTGTAAGAGGTGCCTCAACCCTCATTAAAGGAAGAACTTCTAAAGTATTGGCACTTTAAGAAGGATCACCTAAAGGAGCTTATCATTAGTGATACATCAAAGGGGTTAACTATTAGATCTCATCTTAAGCCTCTAGTAAATCTTGCCTTCATCTCTTAAATTGAACCAAAGTCCACTAGTGAGCTTTGGAGGATGAATTTTGGGTCCTTACTATGCAAGAAGAACATAATTAATTTGAGAGAAATAAGGTCTGAAACTTAGTTTCTAGACCTAAAAATTACCCTATCATTGGCACTAATTGAGTTTATAGGAATAAGTTGAATGAACAAGGCGTCATAACTAGGAATAAGACTAGGTTAGCGGCCAAAGGTTATAATCAAGAAGAAGACATTGATTATAATGAAACCTTTGCCCTAGTTGTAAGCTTAGAGGCCATCAGAATGCTAATTATATTTGCATCTTACATGGATTTTAAATTTTTTATAAATGGAAATTAAAAGTGCATTTTTGGATGATTTTATTTAAGAGGAGATGTATGTTGAATAACCTTTGAATTTTGAAATTCATAAATTTCTAAATAATGTTTTTAAGTTAACACATAATTTGGAAAGTCATGAATTCCTAAATCATGTGTATAAGTTAACACATGATCTATACATTACCCTGTCATTAGCACCAAATGGGTTTATAGGAACAAGTTGAATGAACAATGTGTCATAACTAGGAATAAGGCTGGCTTAGTGGCCCGAGGTTATAATTAGAAACAAACATTGATTATGATGAAACTATTGTCTTAATTGCAAGGTTAGAGGCCATTAGAATGTTATTTCCATTTGCATCTTACATGGATTTCAAACTTTTTTAAATGTATGTTAAAAGTGCATTTTTGAATGGTGTTATTTAAGAGGAGGTGTATGTTAAACAACCTCTAGATTTTAAGAGTCATGAATTTCCAAGTCACACGTTTAAGTTAACCAAGGCATTATATATATTAAAACAAGCTCCTAGAGCTTGGTATGAAAATTTGAGAAACTTTCTATTAGAGAAAGAATTCTCTAAATGAAATATTGACATAACTCTATTCATAAAGAAATTCAATGATGACTTGTTAATTGTGCACATTTATGTTGTTGACATTATATTTAGTGGTACTAACCATTGCTTGTGTGAGGAAGTTTCTAAGTTGATGTAAGGTGAATTTGAGATAAGCATGATGGGTGAACTCAAATTCTTCATTTGACTTCAAATCAAGCAATGCAAGGATAAGATTTTCATCAACCAAATAAAGTACACAAGCGACATCATTAAAAAGTTTGGAATGGAAGGTGCCGGGGCTAGCAAGACCCTAATGAGCTCCTCAAACAAGCTTGGAATGGATGAAAGTGGAAAGCAGGTTGATGAAAAATGCTATAGAGGTATGATTAGATCCTTCATTTAGTTAACCTCTAGTGGATTGGATATTATGTTTGCTGCATGCTTATGCACTAAGTTTTAATCTAATCCTAAAAAGTCTTATTTTCATGCCATTAAAAGAATTGTTAAGTATTTCTTTAGTAGTATGCATTTAGGAGCACTGCATTTAACTTAGCTATTCAGATGTGAAATTTACCAGTAGTTTTCTTAATAGGAAGGGCACTTTTGAAACTTGCCAACTTTTAGGTCAATATTTAGTATTTTAGTTTAGTAAGAAGTAAGTTTCAGTTGCTATATCCACTGTCAAAGCCAAATATGTAGCGGCTAGTTATTGTTGCTTATAAGTCTTGTGGTAAAAATAACAACTTAGGGATTATAATATTGATGTTCATCATATTCCAATCAAATGTGACAACATCAGTGCCATAAACCTTAGCAAAAATTCCATCTAGCATTCTAGAACCAAACACGTTGATAGTAGACATCATTTCCTAAGAGATTATGTTCAAAATAATGATATTGTGCTTGAATTTGTTGACACTAGCAATCAACTAGCCAATATTTTTACCAAACCACTTAATAAGGATTGTTTAAACTTTATTAAGCATGAGCTTGGTATACTGGATGGTGCTAGTTTAAGATGATTCTTTATGCTTAAATTTATCTTCTTAATATGTTATATGTTTGTGTTGAATTTTGCTTTGAAATACTATTTGACATTTGCATGCAAATTATTGATAAAATTAATGAAATTCAATTCATTTAATTTGTCAATAAATTGTACAAATCAAAATATCTAAGGGAGCTTAATGCATGTGCATGATCAAACTAATTTCAAACTTACATATTTTTTAAATGCTAGAATACCTCTCTTTCAAAATTTTTAAATGTGTCAATTTAGTCCTTAGAGGACTAAATTACAATGACTTTTATTGAAGTATCTTGATTGTGTATTTTTAGTTCTGAAAGGACTGAATTGTAAGATTTTTCAAAACTTTGGACTCAATTATACATTCATCACTCACCATTATCATCATGGCTCAAAAAAAAGGCACATCCTCTACTTCATCCTCCATAAGAGCAACCAAGGTGCAAATTTAAAGGACTTTAGCTATTCACTACACCACTGCCTAAATCAAAGAAAGAACCACCAAATGTAACGAAAGGCAAATAATCCCTACCTACTATATAGTTAAAGGCACCCTTGAAGAACTTGAAATTTATGATGAGGTAATCATGCTCCTAATTAAACTCAGTCTTCATAAATTTTCCTTTGAAGCCTATCCCTCTTACCCCTCTCCTGTCATTAAATTTTTTGCCTCTTTCACCCTTTGCTACTCCAAAATTGATGACACAGACCCCTTGTATAGCATAAGGTTTAAACTTGGGGGCAAAATTGCTTCATGACCGCCCAAGATTTTGATACCTTGTTTGGCTTTCAATAAGGAGGAGCAATCCAAACCCTAACCATTTAGATGCCTCACAATTTTTGGTCCATTCAAAGTAAACCAAACTCTGATAATTTTGTGGTAACCAAAGCCTCCTCTCTAAAATCCAAATCCATATGGTACATACAATGTTTTCTATCCTACACCATCAATATTAGAGGATTTAGCCATGAAGCCTTAACCCTTAATGTTCTCTACCTTCTAAATGCTTTTGTTAATGATGAAAAAGTTAAAATTAGTAGGATACTTTAATAGCAACTTTGGATTATTAGTGATACTGTTTCAGGTTGCATTTATTAGTGATGTGCCCTAGGCCAATTATGTAATGGCCATACTTTGACTTTGTTATATTTTCATTTTGTTAATAAAGAGGCATTTTGATTATTATTTGTTAATTCTAGTAAATTCATTGAATAGTCAATTCTGCCTAAGGTCATCAAGTATGTGACTTGATAGTAAAACTTTGATGCGAAACTTGAATTCCATTCTAATTATCCCTAATCAGTCATTATTATTGATAACTATGAATGAAGACTAGTATGAAGTTGATTGATGATTATGTTTTAATAATCATATATATAAGATATTAAGTCAATTCATAGGTACATACTTGAGAAATGATATATTGAATCGACCCAATATGAGAATATTACATGGATAATTGTCATATGTGATTCTCAGTAGTATTATTTTAGTCCTTTAACTTGAAATCACCATAATTTCTTACTTAGTAAGCTATATATTTTGATGCATTCTAATGGCATCTTTAACAGGATGATGAAATAAATTGTCATTGGATATAGAATGAATTATGTGAAGAATATGAGTGATTGAGAAGAAATTTGTCTCTTATTTATTCTGAGTAAGATATCTATGGGTCCCTCAATAAGTTAGATTAAGGAAAAATGCATGGCCATGCTGAAATGAGTTAATATAAAGCTATTAATATCAGTATACTTATGATTGAGAAATAAAATAATTGAATACTATAAGGATGACATGAACCACGCCTTATATTCAATCGAGATATCATATGAGAAAAGGACGACAATACTTATTATGAATTAGGTTATGTCAGATCACCAGCCTTCACATGACTTGGGTAGTCACAATGTCATGTAAGAGACCACTTATGATTTGTAGGCTAGGAATAAGATTTTAGGCCTACTGTCAACGTTGTGAAAACCTATAGGGTCACACACTTAGAATATGTCCAAAACGGACTTAGGTTTAACCTACCCACTAAAAAAATATATACAAATGTAAACATTGTCCGTCAGGCATAACAATATGCAAATGGACGCACGGCCATGTGCATTTGATACTTAAAAACTCACTCTCAAGCACAACTATGTTAAAACACCCACACATCCATGCACATTCAATAGATTTTCTTAGTTATATTTCTGGTTCGACTTGGTTCGGTTACTTCGATTTGGTTAAGTTTCTAGTTTGATTCGGTTCGATTAGGCTCGGCTTTTATAGGGTTCGGTTCAATTAATTCGGTTTGGTTAGAAAAATAGCCAAAAACACGATCGAACTAACCGAATGCTCACCCCTAAGTGGGAGCCTGTAAAAAATAAGTATGATTGCCTACAATATTGAATAAAACATGGCCAAATGCATTATTTCACCCCTGAACTTTACCCTTTTAGCCGCTAACACCCTTCAACTTTCAAATTAATCAATAGCACATCTAAACTTTTATTTTAGACCCATTAGACACCTGAAATCAATATTTTTAACTCATTGAGCTTATGACTTGCCAAAGTGTATAAGTGCATGAATATCATGCATCTTAGAGAAAGTAAAGATAAAAAAGACTTGCTGACACACATATATAAATAATACAATATATAGAGAATGCTTAAATAGTTATTTGGAAGCAAATGTAAATTACAATTGAATCC
>CATIWK010088600.1:0-37756 GCA_949634005.1 Mallotus japonicus
CAATCACATTATCATTCATGTCTGTACATACTCTGCTCTTAAAACGGGCTTCAGGTTTGATGAAATATTCAAATTTCTGAAAAAAAAAACAAAAAAATTAAAAACTAAAAATAAACAAAAAAAAACACAAATTAAATCATAATGATATAATAACTGTTAGGGGAAAAACAAAACACAATCAACAAAATAAACAACAACAACAATAGTAAACAAATTTTTATTTATGATTTCTAACTATTATAAAGAAAAATCAACCAAAAAAAAAACAACAAATGCAAAATTAATAATAATAATAAAAAAATACCTTAAACGAAGCATCAACTTCCTTCAAAGCTTCTTCATCAAACCTCAACTACTTCTTGGAAATTTTAGCAGCATGCTTCTTCTTCTTCGAAAATTTACCTTCACTCTTCTTCGCAGATAATGAAGAACGAGTGACATGTTTCTTCACCGACGGAGGAGAAGAAGAAACATCTTTATCTAAGTTAAAAGATGACCGAGTACTAACTTTAACCATTTCTAAGAATCTAAACAAAAACTAACGAATTATCAAATATAAAAAGAGAAAAACTAAGACGTGAACAATGTCGCCGAAAATGAGAAGAAATCAACTTAAAAAACGAAGAAACTTGTAAAACCGTCAAAAAACTAAAAGAGCACGATGAACAGCAGAAACCACCACTGCATGCAATAAATCAAAATGGAAAAAAAGTACGTTAAACCTAGAAATGAAAGAGAAGATGAAAAGAAGGCTAAAATTGAAAACCGGAAAAACAAAAATGAAAAAAACAATTGGACCGGACCACGAACAAAATAAAATGGGTCAAAAAGACTATACAGTGAAATTTCCTCAAAAAAAAATTTCAATAAAAAAATACGGCCCTCTTCAAAGTGGGCGCTATATCTATCACTACTCTTTTGCATTATGGTTATCATTATCATTATCATTATCATCAAAATATGGCACTTCTCGTCTTCCTTCTGCTTATCCCAGTTCTCTCGATCTTGTTTCTTCTCAAAAATTACAGAACCAAAGCTCATCTACCGCCAGGTCCTAAAGGTCATCCCATCATAGGAAACCTACTTCAACTTAATAACTCCAACATTCAAAAACATCTATGGCAACTTTCCAAACAATATGGCCCTCTCATGTCTTTACGACTAGGTTCCAAACCAGCCCTCATCGTCTCTTCAGCTAAAATGGCCAGAGAAGTATTGAAAACCCAGGATCTTGAATTTTGCAGTAGACCACCTTTGGCTGGTCAGCAAAAATTATCTTACAATGGTCTTGACTTGGCTTTTGCACCTTATGATGAGTATTGGAGGGAGATGAGAAAAATTTGTATTATTCATCTCTTTAGCCCAAATCGAGTCCAAACTTTTCGACCCATTAGAGAAGATGAAGTTTCTCGGATGATTCAAAACGTGTCTAAATCAGCTGTGGAGTCTAAACCGGTCAACTTGACTGAAGAAATGATGGCTCTTACTATTGCTGCAATATGTAGAGCTGCTTTTGGGAAGAGTGACAAGGAAGTTGGAAGTGAAGTGAAGAGATTGCATCAGCTGCTTAATGAAACTCAGGCATTGTTCGTAAGTTTTTTCTTTTCTGATTATTTTCCTTATATCGGTTGGGTTGTTGATAAATTCTCTGGCCTACTCTCAAGACTCGAAAAGAACTTCCATGAGTTTGATGTTTTTTATCAAGAACTCATTGATGAGCACCTTGATCCAACAAGAGAACTGCCTGAGCATGAAAATAATATTCTTGATGTGCTACTTCAAATTCGGAACGATCCTTCTTCTAAAATCCAACTAAACTTCAATCATATTAAAGCGATTCTCATGGTATGATTTTCTTGAAACTCGGATTTTTTTTTTTTTTTTTTTTTTTTTTTTTGTTGTTATATGTATGTGCTGCTATGTACCCGACAGTCCACGAGTCCACACTTGAATGCAAATATAATATAATATAATATTACATAATATATATATCACCATCATAAAATCATTTAAAATCTGCAATGATTTTTTTCAAAAAAAACTTAGAAGCGAATGTGACCGTAAATCAATACATAATCTTCTTTTTTTATATTATACATAATCTTTCACGATAAGAAATACATAACATTTAATGATCTGTTTTATGCTGAATTTTTTTATATTATACATAATCTTTCACAATAAAAAAATATATAATCTTTAATATCATTAAATGAAATTTTATAATTATTTCACAATCAATCTTCCACTGTTGCAATAAAAAAGGCTGTTAGAAACTTCTTTGCATTATGTTCAGTGGTTAGTTTACATCTTTATATATTTGTGTCAAGTTTTATTTTCGTGCAAGTGTTAATTTTCATAGATCAGTAGATTTAAGGGTTTGACGTATATGAATATTTGTCTGTCAAATGTGGTGTGAAATAAAACTAATAATTCTATAGAAGAAATCAGGAATTTACTTAATAATTAATTCACCAATCACTTTAAAAGAAAATTATTGTTCTGTTCTTTATATATATTTATATGTAATTTTGTCCATGTAGAATGTATTTGTAGCTGGAACAGACACAAGTGCTGCTGCTGTGATATGGGCAATGAGCTTTCTAATGAAAAATCCTAAAGCAATGAAAAAAGCACAAGAAGAAGTTAGAAAGCATGTTGGAAAAAAGGGTTTTGTGAATGAAGATGATGTTCAACAATTGGCTTATCTAAAAGCTGTGGTTAAAGAGACAATGAGACTACAACCAACAGTTCCGTTGCTAGTTCCAAGAGAAACAATTCGCAAGTGCACTTTAGGTGGGTACGATGTACTTGAAAATACCTTAGTTTATGTGAATGCATGGGCCATTGGAAGAGATCCTGAAGTCTGGAAGAACGCATTTGAGTTTTATCCTGAAAGATTCTTGATGAACACTAGCATTGACATGAAAGGCCAAAATTATGAGTTGATACCATTTGGCGCTGGCCGGAGAATTTGTCCTGGTATACATATCGGAATTGCCAACGTAGAGCTTTCACTTGCTAATCTTCTCTACAAATTTAATTGGGAACTGCCAGCTGAAATGAAAAGGGAAGACATAGACATAGACAACGTGCTGCCTGGCATAGCCGTGCACAAAAGGGATCATCTTCTGCTGATGGCAAAGAATTATATATGAGGCTAAATGAATATTTAATGTTACATATCGCCTAATAATATTGTGTGTTTTAGGTAATGACATATGTGCACTGCACATTATATTATGAACAATATATTTATATAAGTTGTGTGCTCTCTATCATCAGATATAAAAGTTGCATCTTTTGTAGTATGATTTGCTATTGTCAGCTAGTAGTACAATATAACTTTGGCATGCCTGTGCTCCAATGTCAGTAACCTGGGCCTGCTATAATTAATTGAAGGACAATACATCCGGTCCGCTATATCACTTTTTTTTTCCTCCTCCATAGAGAAAATAATTAATAAAAGAAGAACATTTCAATTATTTATTGTGCATGGCTGTAACGTTACAGACTGCAACATGTATCTTTTTCCTTAATGGATTGATTGAAATTAATTATAAGCTTGGTTCTCTATAGATGTAGTTGCTTGATTCATCAGCCAAGAGCAACGTTTGCATATCCAATTTACACTACAAGGAAAATAATGATATAAAAATGGAAAATAAAAATGAGATTTTTAATTTCAAGAAATTGAGATGAAAAATTAAAAATGCTACAAATATTAGAAAAAAAAAATCAATCAACATTAGATTTCCAACCTAGCTAGTTAATTCACATGCCAACCAAGAAGTTAAAAGTTTCAATTAGTTTGATGATATAATTTATTTAAAAATGAATTAGGTGTGAATCTCTTTCATTGAATTTGTAATATCAATGAAAAAGTGATCTAATGATTTTTGTATAGTTATTTTAATTTTTACTATCACTGATTTGTAAAATTAATTTTTTATTAATTTAAAAAAATATTTTTATTATATAATGTGTTAGTATTTAAATTATTCAAGATTTCTATTAATAATAATAAAAAAAACGTCTGAGATTGTAATCACGCAAGGATTTTTCTTATATCTAGAGATCACCTAGACGTGTACAATTGTCCCTTGATATGGTTCATAGTTGCCTGGTGGTGTGGGAACTGTGCCTTCAGGAGAAAATGACAATAGCTGTGAGGTGAGTGATGAAGAGAAATGTGGTCAAAAAAAAAAAAAAAGTGATGAAGAGAAAAGAACAGCGATTGATTTTGCCCGCTGTTTTGCCTTAATCCATCTTTTTCCATTTCCTTTTAAATTATTTAGCTGTTGTCACCAAATGTGATTCATAAAATTGATTTACGCATTGTACGAAATGTGCATATGCTTGAACGGGAGTTGATCTTCTTGGATTCCACATTATTAGATTATAGTATGTATATATTATAAGTATGTGTATGTACCTCATCCAGTCAGCAATTGTCAGGATAAATGTACATATACAGTAAATCTTATGATTAAAAAAATTGATTTACGCATTAAAGAGATGAGAAATTTTTTTCATATGATTCTCTTACAAACACAACCACATTAAAATTCAACAAATAAAAATATTGTCAATAAAAAATATTATTACGACAAAAAATAAATTATTAATTTTGGAACAATTCATGGCTGGCTACTATCATTTTATTAGTCACTCTTATTAATTAACTAAAATATTATATTCATTTTACATTTAAATTAGAGATATTAAAAATTTATTAAACTCTAATTACTTTAATTTAATTTGAAAAAAAATCACAAGTTAACAAATATAGTAGTCAATTCCTCACATCAAATCACACTTTAATTTGCATATGAGCAGCTGAATGAAGCAACAAATACGAGGGATATGGTGCCAATTACAAACTTAATGTAGCCCATGAAGCAGACATGGAAAAACAGCACTGTGAGTGAGAGAATGTTTCTTTAATTATCTTTTAAGGTTGCTGATTACTTTTGCTATCTTAACATTTGATTTTCGAAAAAAGATTGCATTACGTATTGTTTGAATGGTGCGGCAAAAATTTCATCGCTGCCAAAAGATACTCTTTGGCAACAATTCTTTTGGTGTAGCTAAATTTTCATTAAAATATTGTCAAACACACAAATTTATACATTAAAGCACAATACTTATCCTATGGTTTCGATTTATAATTAAATTAGTTTAATAAATTTTTTGATATTGAAATAATCTATGTGTCATACATTTTATATTTTACTATACTGTTAATTCCGTACATTTATTATATCATATTAAAATAATATAAATTTTAATAATAAAATTATTTATTGCAGGAAAAACCATCAGTTCCATCATAATCTTTGAGTTAATTATCAATTTAATCCTACTTTAAAAGTCATTCCGATTTGCTCCTCTAACTTTACAAATTGTATCAATTCTATCAAATTTTATTTGAAGGATCTAATTGTATTTTAAAAAATTATTTTAAATCCTTATAAAATAAATTTGACACTTATTAAATTTTTTGTCTTTTTTCTACTATCAAAAAAATAAAATGTAAAAAAATGATTTTAAATTCTAATTTTTCCACTCTCAATGTAAATTTATAAATTAATTTTTAAATATTTTCATAAATATTTAACTTTTTCTCTAAAAATCTTATATTCATACTACCTTAATATTTACTTTTCAACTTTAAACCGAATTATATGAAAAAATTTCTAATAGGGATCAAATATAGAAGTATAAAATAAAATAAAATAAAAAGAGGCTTTTGAGATACTAAAAAAATGTTTTATTTTTCTGAAGATATGAAAAAAAAACTAAAATTTTATCATTTTTTTGTGATAGCTAATTGTACTTACTTTATATTTTTATTTTTATTAATACTAGTATATATAATAAATTAATTCACAAGTTAAAACTCTTTTATATTTTATTGATACATAAAAAATTAAAAATTTTCCTGAAAATTTTAAATTAATTTCAAAATTGGTAAGATTAAAACTTTAGAATATTTTTAAATTTTATTTTTCTTAAAAAAAACTCGAGTAAATATCAAATTTATTTTGTAGGGATCTAAAAGTAATTTCTAAAAATACAAATAGATCATTTAAATAAAATTTGATAGAATTGACACAATTCATAAAGTTGAAAGAGTAAATTGAAATTAATTTTAAAGTAGAACTCAATTAATAATTGGCTCAAAGTTAGGATAAAACATATCAATATTTTTTTATTAAATGATATAACATTTAATTATTTATAATAAATGGCGTGATCTATGGTTATTTTATTTTTTATAAAATAAAATTTATTTTATTAATAATTACTTTTAGATGGTTTGATACACTTTTATCTTATGGTAATAAAAGCAACGTAAAAACAAAATTACCTTAAAATTGCTCATGATGAATAAAAGTTAGATATATATTTATTGTTATAAAGATTAAAAAGAAATCAATTTTAAAATCAACTTATAATATTTTTAATAATATTTAAATAGTCATTGTTTCTTCCTCTGAAAATCAGAGTTAATGCAACTTTACACCATTCCACAATGAAATTTCTGGCATTTTTAATTAGATTCTCTATTTGAAGACCTGCATAGCCTTCACGTTTTTAATTGAACCGAGTCCAGCAAATTTTTCCTTTTTATTCAATGTCAACCAACCGGTCAGTCGGAAAAAAAAAAACAATAGAAGATGTAAGATTAGGGGTGAATAGAATGGGAAATTTTCATTTCATATGACATGGTACAAGCTATGCCTTTGAAACGTTTCTCAGTTTCCCTTGAAAATCCAAGAAATCAACGCCCTAATCCAGGAAAATGGGTTTTCCTCGAGAGAAAACACAAGGTGTGAAGGGAACTGGAGATTGAAAATACCAATAATAGAAATAATGCGAATCCGGTTGCCACTGTATGAAAATGGTACAAGACTCTTCTTCTACATGGAGAGCAAAAACTTCCGTTATTAGTCTCTCACCGCACTTGCTATGCCTTCCGTGCCCTTCCTTTTTTGCCACCTTTTGCTTGAGAAGAATTGGCACTTCTATTTGCTGCAGGAGGGCAGCCCCTCCCGTTTCTGGCACCTCCACCTTTACCAGAAGCCTTTCCACCACGCTTACCTTTCGGTGTCCGTCCATTCACCTGTCCTTCACTATCATCACTTTCATCGTCGCTGATGTTTTCGTCTTCTGATTCTGACGAGTCTTTTGCCTTCTTCCTTTTCTTTGAATTATTAGAACCTTTGGCAGCAGCTTTCTTTGTACTTTGCTTAGCAGCTGGAGTCTTGTTCTCAGGTTCCTCACTCCCTACCCAAAAAAAAAAAAAGAGCAAATCATTAACCTTGTATTCCAAGCACCATAGTATTCAAGGGCCACCAAGATGCTAAGAGGCACAGGGGTCAAGGCAAAAGGCGCAAATCTTACGCCCTTGTGACACAATACACAAAAAATTTTAAAAATTAAAAAGACTAAAACAACTAAGCTTGTAAAGGCAAAATAGCAATATTAAGGTCACAAATAATAATTCGAATGCAGCAACTAAAGGCAGGCAAAACTGTCTTTGAGTAGATGGGGAAAAAAAAAGAGAGCTGTTAAAATACAAGGAAAAAAAAGGAACAAAGAGAAAAGAATAGCTTTAGTCAAGGAAGGGAAGGAGACAGAGAGGCATTGCCTGAATGGTGGTGTTAAGATGATCAAATACTGCTCTTACCTTAAAACATAACAGAAATCACTTTTTTATTTTTATTTTTTTGAGTTGATAAAGTATGAATAGGCACATGATAAGCTCTTTTAAAATATGATACCAATGGTCGAGATTGTTAACACTTTTTTTAAAAAAAAAAAACATATAACAGTAATGTCACAAAGGTGCGCCTTTTTTGCAACTTGAACTCACTAAGGCGTGAGCCTTTGTGACATTGCCCACCTTCTGGTGGGGCTGAGGCGCAAAGGCTTGTGCCTCTATGCTAAGCACTAATTCAAGCCGAGCTGTTATTAAACAAAAACATAAACCCGACCCCCACAAGGAAAAGAAATCAATGAAATATAATTTTATCATTCTCATACCTTCAGCAGCTGCTTTGCCATCGTAGATATCCAGCTGTGAAAAACAACATAAATGTGAATATCAAATGCAGCAGCTGATATGAGATGCCAGGTTCATGTGTGTTCTAATGTGGAAAAAGATATCAACTGGTATATCGATTGAACCTAGTACAGGCTCAATAAGACTCCAAGACAAAGTCATTCATTGCTCTTATGGATTTCTCATGCATTATTACCATTCATCTCAGACTTAAAAAAAAATAAATATAAAACGGACCCTTCATCAAATTAAAGATAAACTGATTCTTAGATAACAACTAGCATTTTGTTCTCAGACAAACCTCTTTACAATACAAAACAATTAGAAGCAATCATGAAACGTTGGTCACACTTAAACAGCATCATCCAGCAAAAGAACAAACAAGTCTATGCTTCAAAAAGAAATTACCTGTTCAAGTTGGTCACCTACATTTGATCTATCAACTATAACCATAGAATGGCCCATACCACATGCAACACTGGAAGAGAGAAGCATCCATCATCAAATCCCAGAGACATGTTTGGAAGTACGCTACATGGTTTATAATGAAAGAAGATGAAGAAAACAATATATTGCTTACCCAATAACATGCATGCCCTCAAGAATATCTACCTTCTTGGGTACTGCTGAAGACCTGATATGCAAAAACACAAGGGTGAAAATTAAGTATAATCAGAGAAGCTTTAAAAATATAATGCAACAATGACTGAAGTAAAATTACATACTTCTGTGAATTAGGCCCATATCCCAGTTCACCATACTGAGCATGTCCCCAGCTTATGCAGGAGTTATCAGCACCAACAAAATGATGCATGTTGCCAGAATCCATGCATCGTAAATTCCAACCACTGCAAACCAAAACAAAAGGGAAAATAAAAGAAAAGCAAGAACAATAGTATATTAAAATAATGATCTGTCTAGTAAAATCAATCTATTGAACTCCACATATACCAGTCATGAACTACATGGAGTCCTCAAATACTAAAGGATCATAAACAAAGACATGACATGATACAATATCCAGCAAGCGTGCTATAGTTTAATAAATAAGGAAATAAAAATAGATGATCCCTAAAATAAGCAACCAAAAACAACAAAACTACCAATCTCACAGCGTGAAGGATTGATAAAGATTTTACCCATATTACCATCACAATACTCAATTATTATTTAAACCTTGAAAACAGATATTTGAAACAATGATGGGAAAAGCCCAGTATGTTGCCTATCAATCATAATATGGGCCAATAACAACAAATCATCCAAGCATGCAGATTAAAAAAAAAAAATCTTAGTCCAAACCAGATATCTTTAAACTACTTTTAAACAGATATCAAACCAAATATCAGCAAGGACAAGAACGGTAAAAAAAGAAAGCCAAAAATGCCTGATATTCATATTCAGAGATATTAGGTTTATTGTTTAAAAAACAATCACTCCAACAACAATGTGAGTGTTGTTCGATGCATGATCACAAAGTAAAGATACTGAAACATAAATGTGAAAGTATATGTAGCATGTAACCGCATGTAGTTCTACAAAAAGTCATCAAAATTTATCCAGAGTTCAAAATTTGTGTAGATAAAGCCAATGAAAACTATAACATTCAGATTTCATCTAAAGCATCAAACTTTTAGAAATATAACAATAGGAAGTTGTTATGTTCATTCAAAGCCTCTCCAGACATTTTCAGTTTGATAACTTCCTGCATGAATATAATAAATTGCTGGCTTAAATAAACAGCAAATCCGCTAGTGAACGTAGCATTAAGAGTGACCGACCTAATTTATAGATCAGACTGATCAGTGAGCAAAATCCTCATACAGGCAAAGCCTAACCAACTATTATTGGTCCAAATTCCATCCATTAAGAATGCTGACTTTACCACATAAGAATACAATGTAAAAAAAATAGGATCTACAACTCTAAATAAAATTGTAGAGCATATTGTTCTTACAAAATAAAAACAGCTAAACAGGATTCATAAGCAGAGTATGCATAAAACAACACAATTAAACATCAATAAATCAAACCTGAAACAAATGCAACCATAAATGTGAATAAAGGGAATAGCATCACAACATTACTAACAATATAACAATGGCAGAAAAGCACCTTAAATCCATCAGAGGCTTAGGATACATCCAGTCATCACCAGTGTTCTTTATTTTTCCCCACATATACAATTGTCCACCTCCTGGAAAAAAAATAGAAGTAAATTTCTCAAAACTATAAACAACATTCCAACAGAATGTGCCATGTGCGCCACTCAAGGGTATTTTTTTTTTTTAATCAGACAAGCGCGAAAGCCTACACATTTCCATCAAGTAGCACTATTAGTCTTCCAGTCTTCAGAATGAGGTAAAATGATCTTTAAATGAAACATGTCAATAATTTCATTGGCTTGCATGCATGTCTATGTGAATGAGAATGACAGAACATTCTAAAAAACAGTATAGCATGAAAGGAATAAGCAAACAAAATATTCAAACAACACACATGGGTGTGCCAACACAAAAATTATCTGAGGACTGTGTGTGTGTGTGCACGCGCACAAAAGAGAGAGAGATAGAGATGCACAGCAAAAAAAATCAAAATCAGATGGACAGAACTACCATAAAAACACATTGATCAGTAACTATATATATCTTCAATTAAAGAGATGCACACCTGAGACATATAATGGGACTTAAGGCAGTAAGAGACATAGCAAGTGTTCTTGCAGACTTTGGTTGAGAAGGCAAAAGCCCTGATATAGCACATTCAAGTTGGCTAATTCTAATGCTCACCCCATTCATTTCCTAGAATGCTCAGCCTTCATTTACCCACACAAGGTGATAACGGACCAAAGAGAAGTAAGAGAGAAAGAGTCAAACCAATTCTCTGAACACAAAACTTGTCAATCCCTACTTCCAGTTGCAACCATGCACTTTCACAAACCCAAATTACGAAATTCATGAATTGACAACCCATCAGAAAGCAAAACAACACAGACTCCATAATGCAACAAGAAAATAAATTATCAAATAATGTTTAGAAGTACATACGAGGGCTTTAACTATAATGACTTTTTAATCAAAGAAATCCAGTGAACAATTAATACCTGCAGTACATGAAGAATTCACAGAACCTGCAGAAACAACTGCATCAGGGGGTAGAACATTGTGCCTTTGGAAGACATCCACCCGACGAGGAACCCATTCATCCTTTTGCTCTCTATGCCCGAGCCTATGAATCAGCAGTCAGAAAATCATATGCAAAATTAAGGAACAGACACCATGCAAAAGCTTCTATAATCTTTGAACTTTATCCAATGTTCCAAAATTTTTCAGTCACATGCCTCATAAAGGCCAACGTCAAATACCAAGTACCAACCTTCCATAACCACCAAAGCCCCACCTAAACATATAGATCATGCAGAATTATCAGTTGTGGATGCATAGAAAATGGATGGAAAGAAAACACCATATCTACATCAAACAAATGAGAGCACTTACGTGTAAACATAGCCATTTGAATCCACAGCCACTACATGACAAAAAAGAAACTAATAAATGCAACAAGCACCAAAATATATGTGTGTGTGTGGGTGTGTTTGAGAGAGAGAGAGAGAGACGCAGAATTTATTACTAATAACCTGTATGATTTGTTCCACATGCAACTTTTACAATAGTTTCTCCAGAAAGAGAAGCTATCGGTCTAGGGCGTGGCTGGGCTTCATAAGCAAGCCTTACCGAGCTATCTTTAGTATTGTACTACAAATAGATGCAACATCTTATTAGAGTCCTTAAATTCAGCAAAGCTAAAACATGAATTAATCAGTTGAAGAGCCAATGAAATTCAATTATAGACCGTTGAACATAAAATAAATGCATTAAACTTAGGGCAAAGTATTTGAATTGCATTGAAATAAAATAGATTTCCTCATATCATTTCCACTCTCCAACATTCACTCTTTATTTGCTTTGCAATTTCCCAGATATATTAATACTGCAAGGCCCAGTCCCTTAGCGATACAACCCAATAATATTACATTTTTTCAAAAGAAAAAAAAAATGGTATAGAAGGAAGCAGAAGCCATGTAACTATGAGTGTAACTTTTGCTGCATTTAGAATGAAGCATAAGTCAGAGATATTTTCCACAAACAAAGCAGTTAATTACTTTAGAAAATCACTTAAAGTTTAAAAGGTTTCAGCATACCTCATTGTCTGTTCCATGTCCAAGCTGACCATACTGTGGAAGGCCAGCAGTTCTACAAACCAGTGAACATTTTGCAAATCAGAAAGTAATCTGAGTAAGACATAAAAATAATCAGTTGAAGGCCAGCAAAAACAGAACAAAAATAATCCACAAACCATACAGTATAGAAGCTCCTTCAACAGATGACAACCAGACAGTGAACTCAGCTCCACAGGCAGTAGTCTTAACATCAGAGACAAGACAGCGAACAGGAGATGACTCAACTTCTGCAAAGTGATAGAGCAAAAGAATAACCAGAATGTTGGCATGTAAAAAATGGACACATTAATGGTGATATACAAAAAACAAACTTTTCAATAAAATGAAACAAAATAATGCACAAAGTTACTTTATGATGCTTAATATGAGAATGAAACAGAAGCACAACCAGTGAAGGACAGAATCTAGATTCCAAATGCCTTCCATGGAAAAAAAGGTAAAAAAAAACAGTCATTTGAAAATTAAATGAAAACCTATTAATTCGAATTTCATTGAAGAAGTTTAAGAAACTGAATTTACCATTTTTTGCTGAACCATGACCCAGCTGCCCATGTTTATTCCAGCCAAATGCTAGGGATTGACCATCTTCAGTTACCACCACTGTGTGGCTTCGCCCTGCTCCAGCTCTAACAATTTTATACCTTCATGGAAAAAAACAATAAAGTATTATCTTAAAGATAAAAAGTCATTTTTATACAAATTAGGAGGCTAGAGAATCACTTAGAGAAACTAAATTATAAGAATAGACAATTGAACAAAACTAAACAAATAAAAACTGACATTCTCCAAAACAACAACAGAAACAGGCTAAAAATGAAAACAACTCACTTTGAAAGTTCAGAGACAATTGTTGGTCTGTCACGCTGAATTTTGTCTCCATGGCCTAATTGCCCCTTCTGAACACAACAAAAGCTAAGCTCCATGAGTCAGAGATTAACATAACGAACTGATACATAAACCAATAAATGTACTAAACTACAGAACAAAAAAAAAAAAGCACTGATTTTTATTCATTATTCATGCCTCATTGCGTCCCCATGTATAGCAACGCCCTTCAACATCCAGCGCTACACAGTGACACGATGCTGCACCACCCATTACATTTAAAAACAATTAAAACAGAGTAAATTAAAAAAAATAACAATAATAATAATAATAATTAACATTGAGGTCAAACTCACCACAGCCAGAGGCAACAAAACGAATGTCAACGCTGACGAGAGGACGGAGCCGAGTGGGAGAGACTAGGTTACCTTCTTGAGCACCTTTCTTACGGCCAATGATATCCCAACAGGTGGCACCGCAGAACAAGAGCTCCCCTCCCTTCTCGTCAACTACTGCCTTATTCTCATCGTCGAGCTTCTTCTCCGCTTCAACCGCCGACATTTCCGGTGAACTCCGGCAAGTTTGAAAAAAGAAATGGAACCGAAGGAGACAGATCTAACGGCTAGAATTTGAAATAGAAGTAATCAACGAGAGGGAGGAAGCTAAAATTGGCGGGAGAAGGAGGTAACGGCTAGTAGGAGAGGGGATCGGTGGAGTGATTAGGGTTTAACGGTTGGAAGTGGAAGAAAGAAGAAAGCGAAACCCTAATTCAAGAAATGCGAAGCAAAATGAGAGCAACTAATGGGAGAAGGAAAGACAGATAAAAAGGGGATTTGTTTGGGTTTTCCGAGAATAGAGAGCTCTACTTTTTGTTTATTCTATAATTTAAAAAAAAAACATATAAATATATTTTTAATGCGGAGAGAGAAACATTATGTTATGTTAGATTTTGTTATTCTTTTTTGTTTTTATTGTTTTGGCTTTTCTTTAGTGAATATTATTATTATTATTATTACTTTCCTTGCTAATTTATAATTGGCTGGAAAATAATCTATTTTTTATAATTTTTAAATTGAATTATGGTTATCTTTTATTGTAACACTCGAATTAAAATTATAAAAGATATACATGTTCAAATTGGTTATAAAAATATTTAATTGGTTTTTTCAATAAAAGAAAGAAAAATAAAAATAAGCATTATTGATTTGATAATTAAAGTGTCACGAGACATTTGTTTAAAGTAAGAAAAGAGTCAAATGTTAAAGAAGGCATGGAGTGAGATAAATAAGTAATAAACAAATAGAGAGTGGAGTGATAAGAAAAAATAATAAGATATAAAATGCAAATATACTAAGGTTGTTGAGAATGATATTTGAAGTCGTGAAGGTGAAAGTAAATTTTGTATAAGGTAGAGATTTGGAAAAAATTGGGAGTGTGATTCAAGTTCAACAACTAATTAAAAGGTGAGAGTCACTTTTCACCAACTGGGTACCAAAATGAATTGAATTGGTATATGTTGGTCGGGTATGGAAATTAGATGCAGAAGAAGAGGTCAGGAAGGTAGTTGTTTTTTTAGCTTTTTATCAGGTTGTTTAAAATTTGAAGGCCAATAAAGAACACATCTACATCTAATTGTGTCCATAATTTAATTTGAACGATGGAGCAACATTACATTACGTTAGGTAGAAGAGTTTTGATCTTGCAAATTCACAATTCTTAAAACAAACCCCCAATTTAACGTAATCGAATTTCACTCTCAAAAACCAGAGAACAACTCTATGATTGATTGGAAGTATTCGATATTGATTTGGTATGCATTATTATTCAACTAATAGTGCAACCAAACTAAATATTATTATTTAGTATTTACAACATTCGCAAGAGATTGAATTGATAAAGTCTATCAAATCAGTTAAATTTATATATATATATATAGTTTATTAAATCTGTAAAAATAAAAAATTAGACAAA
This sequence comes from Mallotus japonicus, assembly GCA_949634005.1. NCBI lineage: Eukaryota > Viridiplantae > Streptophyta > Magnoliopsida > Malpighiales > Euphorbiaceae > Mallotus > Mallotus japonicus. The sequence goes on from CATIWK010088600.1 coordinate 15,108, forward strand.
TTATTTAATTGGGTATTTCAAAAACTTACTAGAACTTGTTTATAAAACAAATAAAAAATAATAATGATACAAAGAAAAAAAAACTAGAAAGTCATCCACAATACTACCATGGAACACTTAAAAACATAATTATCATAAAATCAGGCTTTGAACAAAGTCAAGCATCATTTATAGACAAAAGCTGAGGCTGTTCCATGAAGGCAGAAAAGAGAGAGAGAAAAAAAAGAGTTGGAAATGATTCTTAGCAGGAGTCTCCTTAGTCTCCTGCTAAGACATAACAAGCCCCATGACAAATTACTTGTTTACTAATTTCCCAAGAAAGATAACTATAATGAATATAGGAACTTCTCTGTACTGTTTACTACTTTGTAGTATTGTTATCCCAAATATGACTCAGACACTGTGCAATTAAAAAGAACAAAAGAACCATGTTGAAGCCCAACCACCCAACTCATCTCAACCACCGAACTCATCATTTCAACTTACTAGCAGCCTCACCATTTTGCGGTTGAGGTTGAGGTTGGTTCTGCTGATGTTGTGCCACTTGTTGGAATTGCTTTTGTTGCTCTTGCTGAATCTGATACGCACTGAGATGGCCAGGTTGCTGAAGCTGCAATTTCAACATCTGCTGACTGATAGGAAGTTGTTGATTGACGTCTCCTCTTAGCTCTGCAGCAGCAAGCCTTAGGCGCTGAACTTCTGCAACTAAAGCTTCATTTAAGGCTGCCATAATATGTAGAGAAGAAAAATGAATCCAGTAGTTTTGAGCGGTGCATAATAATGCACTATAAAGAAAATACAAAAGAGAGAAAAAATTATGAATAACAACAATGAGCTGATAATATAAAACTATGCCAGCATGAAAGGGGAACTTTCAGGATATTATCTTTGCTTCACAGAATGATTTAACATATCATGCTCGTTTAGTAGTTAATGCTATGCAATAGTAAAAATTGAATGAACCACAACAAAATAATTGCTTGTACCAATAAATTGAATCAACACAAAGCAAAATATTAGCCTGTAAAAGAAAGACGAGCTTGAATTATGCTGTTGTGAAAAGTTCCCTCGGTGTCAAGTCAAAGGAATGTGTAAATTATGACAAGTTTCTAATATGTCCCAGGTAACCATGCAGCACTGAACATTCGAGAAATTGCTAATTCATGACATTGGAACTTTGTGACATGTTTGCTTCAACATTTAAACAACAGAGAGATGCAAGGCTGTCAATAATATCCACATCTAATTATACAATTGCAATAAATATAATGAATTACGAACCTGCTGTTTGACAGTTCCAAGAGAAAAATAGTCGGGAGATAAGAAGGTTAAAAATCCTAACCTCATTGAATGATCACATTACAGATTGATTCAATATCATTGTCCACACATTAAAAATATTGACAAGGCTATTAACATGAACAGTGACATGATTATGTAATTTTTATTATCACGGTTTCACTAGTAGATTTAGTTATCATGGCTTCACCATGTCCATTATCATCAAACAAAAGGCAATGCTGTTCTCTACCTCTATGTATTTCTGAAACAAATGAGAGGACAAACAAACAGTATGAATCATAAACTACTTGCTTGTATCATAATTACATCTTACCTCCAAGTTTTCAATATCTACATGATACAAACTTTTAGGAAAAATCATGCACAATAAAACCATCATTTGCACGTGGTACAATCAAATAAACGATTTTTAAAATCATAATCCATGCCCACTTAATGCAATAGACAATGCTGCTGAAGATCAGGGGCATTGCAGCCAAAACAAACCATCATGAGGAATAAACCAAGAGAGACAAAAAGACTATCATTTGGTGCTCAAATACGTTACAACTAACAAACATTTGTATGAAAGCATGCTTCAACAAATTCTCAGATGAAAATTTGTCATGACTTTACAATTGTATTAGCGAACAAAAACGAGGTTGGTAATAGTGGATGCATGAATAGCAGGCGGTGAAAACGAGAGCATACCATCTTTGAGTTTGGCCTGCTGTTCCATTGCCTGGAGACAGAATTTCAATTCATTGTTTTGGCTTGTTAGAGCTGCGGAATCTCTCTGCCAGAATAGACAAATCCAGTAAGTAAATACATGAAATATGTAACTGAAGTATAACCTTGAACTTGTGAAAGTAAACTTCACAATGCCAGATAACCACCTGCAATACTGTAACCTGGGCAGACAAGGTGGTTGCTTCTGTCTGCAGAGTTTGCACCTTTTGCTCTAACTCTGAAATGTATCGCGTTTTCCTCTCTTTGGAACGGGCAGCTGACACACGATTAGCTAAAATCCTGGAGTGAACAAATCACACGTGAGAAAATCTGATCAAAAGCATAATCATATAACCAGAGGTAAAAAGCAAAACACCTCTTGGCACGCTTGGGGTCAGTCATTGCAATCTCAGTGAGCTTCTCATTTGCCATAATTTTTTTAAGCTCTGCTTCAGTGAACTCAGAATTTCCAAATTCCAAATTGAAATTAGCCAGCTTTCCATCAATTGAATTTCTAGGTGACTGCTGACCACTTTGCAGTCCAAGAGGAGGAAACTTCAAAGAATCATCGTCAAACTGCAAACTTCCGATATAACTATCCATTGACACACTTCTAGAATGTCGAGTAGCGCGAGCAATCTCTCCCCCGGCACTTCTTTTAAGCCCATCTTTTACTCTACTTTCCACTTCATTATCACTACTTTCAGCGCCATTTGTCTTTGTGCCACTGACTCTGCTATCCAAATCCTTATCCTCGGTACCAGAAGAGTTCAATGTATCAATATTATCCAAATTCATATAAGCACTAAGCAAGTCGTCCATAACTTCTCCTTCAGATTTCCCATCTACATTATTGCTATTCCGATCCAATTCACTTGCCTTCTCCATCCCTGAATTTTCCCTCCCAGAAACAGAAGCTCCCCGACTCCCAATAGGTATAAGTTGAGGCGACGATTGAATGATGGTAGAAAATGCTAATGGGATACTGTCACTCATTGATCGCCTATGTCCTCTACGAGGAGGCAAGCTATCACCGACTCTTAAACCAGCCGGAGAAGGAGAAGAAGCCTTATCTTCGATTAAAATAGTATCGGTCAAAAGAGGGTCAGATTGATTAGACCCAGAAGACAAACAAGGCAAAGGACTCAATGGAGGCAAACAATCAAGAGAAAAAACGGCAGATTGAGACAAAGACCTGGAATGAGAAGACCCTCCTCGATTCAAATTCTGAGAATTTGACCTTGAAGCCATAACTTGAGGATTATTAGGATGAGATGGAGGCACACCGATTCTCTTGTTGCTGTTATCAAGATTAAAACTTTGACGCATGCTAGAACTACCCATTTGAGAAGAGGGAGAAGCAACACCAAAACCACTGAATGATTTAAGTACTTGCATACCTCCACTTTCTCTGCCACTACCATTCTCCATTCTTGAAAACCCTAAAAACTAACACTGGCAAAGGATGATAACAGATTGAATTTATAAAATAAAGCAAATGGCAAACACACACAGCAACAACAACAAAAGAAAGAATTGGGTATTGGCCTGTGTGGCGGTAATTACATAGACGATTACAATGTTGTTGTCGAGACGCTAAACATGGTAGAGATTACAAAATTTTATAGTCTATTATTGTCTCACGGCAAGACGTATGTACATAACGCCCACGTGACGACGCGCTTTTTGTCGATTTTTTTCCTTTATCTCCGCCATTTTTCCAGATTCTACACAAGTAGTCCACAACCGTAAGGCACATTTTCTATATCATATTATACCAGGAATAACCACTTGTCAACACTTAGCTGATTTTTATTCTATAAAAATAAATATGTATATATTCTTTTATTGTATAAAAATAAATATGTATATCTACTATATTTGATAATTAAATTTTCTCAAAAAAATATTTAATAATTAAATATTTTTGAACAATAGAAAAATTAAGAGAATGAGGAATCAATCTCATGACCTAACATTACACTGAATCACTAAACTATAAAGGGAGGACTTTAATAATTAAATTCAATAACTAAAAGTTTGAATTCAATAAAATTTTGGATTCATTTTTAAAAAAAAATAAATAAATAAAATTTTGGATTCCAACTTTATACATAAAAAATATTATGGATATTAGAATAATTTTATTCTTTTTATCGATCCATTTATCTAAATCTACTGAATAATTAATGCTTTTATGACTATCAACATTAGATTAAAAAGAAAAAATCATATTATATAATTTAGTTTTATTATGCTCTGTTTGTTTGCAGAAAATATTTTTCTTTATTTTTCAGTGTTTGGATTACCTAGAAAAAATAAGTCAAAGGAAAATGATGTACTAGTCAAAGAAAAATTACTTTAAAATAAGGAAAAATGTTTTCCCATTTTAAGAATGAAAAAACATTTTCCAATACTTTTTCTAATGTATTTTCTCCTCATTTATTTTCTTTTCTTTTATTTTTCAAATATTTTCTTTCAAAAATTTTTTTTTTGAAATAAAATATTTTCTAAAAACAAAAAATTTTCCAAAGATAAAATATTTTCCTCAAACAATTGGAATCTAATTATATTTTTTTCACTTGCCATAAACCATTTTTCGGCTTTCCGCGTGTAGAATTTCACCAACATACTTCGCTTTCATACGAGGGTTCAGCTACTGAGGTGTGCATCTACCTGTCCACTCGAGCTTTCTATGACGGTGATAAGCCCATTCAATGTTGATTAACTAGTAAAAGATGGTGGTTAGCCCATTCAACAATAAATGGGCTTGTTATTGGCCCAATGGAGCAACTGGCCGACGCTTGTTGCTTTGCTTGAGCTTTTTCGTCCGCGGCAGCAATTGCGAGATCTTAGCCGTCCGATTAAAACCTGTAAATCTTGAAAACCCTTGCTTATGCTATTATAAAAGGAGGCCCTTCCTTGTATGCGCTTACAAAACCCTAGCAGTCTATTCATAATCAAAATAGCCGTCTTCTTTTTCTTCTATAACGTCTTTTTTTTTTTTGGTTTTCTGTAAACTCGCTGTGTTTTGCTTGAATAATTTTTGGTTTTGCGTCGTAGTTTCAGGCAAATGACGAATTATTTGCCGAATCATTGAATGCTCAGACTATTGATTTGAGTATTATGATTCCTATTCTTTGTATAGGAAGATCTGATGCCTTTTGGCTTTTTTTTTTTTTTTCGAGAAGCCATTGATGACTTTTTCTTACTCAGCTGAAATAAAATGTTGAGATTGTTTTTATGAACTAGGACGGTCTGAGGCTTCTAATGGGTTTTTTTTTTTAATTATTATTATTATTTTGGAGTGGTGATGGAGGTTGAGTTTTTTAATACATCTCTATATTGCTTGTGTATGATGAGAATATAAATCATCACACAGTTATCCCTGTCTGATACATTCTGTGCTGATTATATGTGATCTGACACAAATCACTGTTTGCCTCCCCCGCAATATCAAAGGAAGCTTTTTCGTGTTTTCATTACTAAAGATTTCATTACATCAATTTTTTGCGCCAAAGATTTTTATTTTTCTGATTCACAATTTTGGATTGAACCACAGGCGGATGGACTAACGCTTTAACATATTAAAATATTTCATTTTAATAATCAGAGGTTTGAACTGAAAACCTTTTAATAAATGACATTGTTAGTAACCTCAGGCCATATTCTTGCAACCGAGGAAGCAAGCATGAGAACAGACCGTGATATAGCAGCCTCTTTGAACAAGTCTCTTAAAATTTACTCCGCTTCAAAGTAACACGTAGAACATTACCATAACTGGAGGATACTTTCTATAGCAAAACACTTGATAGTAATAGTACAACACCACCACCTTAATTAAGTACTCACCTATCACTGTCATTAAACCATCAAAACAATGAGAACCCTTTACAATTAACTAGTTACAGGAATAAACTAGTTAAATACTCCTCAATTTACTTACTGTTATTACCGTCATTTTACAGTCGTTCAACCACCAGGACAATGAGAACATTCTGCCGTTCAACCACCAGGATAATGAGAACGATTTGCACAAAAGCCGAGACAGTAGTGACTGGTGTAGCTAAACAATGGCTTCTCTGCTTCTGTCTGATGCCAAATCATTATTTTCTCCCACAGCAAATAAGAAAAATTGAGGATACATACAGCATATCTTGACAACACATGGCATTTAGTATTTTTCTATTCACCCAATTCAAAATTTCTTCCCCTACTTTATTGTGATATAGCGGTTAGTACCATGCTTGGCCCAATGTTCCTTGAGATCAACTGGATTTGACAGATCATAACCTTCAGCTGCTAGCCGACTAAGCAGCTTGCTGAATGCACCTCCACTCATCTTTCTTCCACCTACGCGGGCATGCCGCTTGTTTGGCAATGCAGGTAGTGGATACATGGACAGAGTGGTTGTGCAACATGATGACTGCCACCCGCCATTTCCCCATTTATAACACTGCCTAAACACTCCAGTGCAAGAGCATACGGGTGCCGACATCGTTGACTCATCAAATGGAATCCGGTTCAACCCCAAATCGTGACCTTTCCAATCAGACTTGGACACAACCAGCTGTTTGTTCAGACCATCACCTCCATCAGCCATATCTTGCCCATTTTTCCACTCATGTGATTTGCTAAACATGATTTTACTCGCATCTTCATTCTCCCTCTTAATCTTCTTTGGAGATTTCGAAATCTTTTTGTTAGGAGGCATTGCTTTGGCATCTTTTGATCGTTTGACCCGCCTTGGCTTTCCAGCCTCAGAACCAACTGGTGACATTTGGAGAGTTTCAGTGCTCTGCATTTCCCTAGCACCATATGAAGCTTCACTTGAGTGGGTTACATGATGCCCATGCTGCTGTTGATAGTGCATGTTCTTTACCCCACGTGGGATTTGGCATCCTGGAGGGCAAGAGGACGGCATATTACCACTAGGCATTGAGTTCTCTCGATATTGAAGAGTTGCAATAGCATTATCACGCTCCATTAAGGCATTGTTTCGCTCTGCAATGGCTGAGTCCCGCTGTAGAAATGCCATATCTCTCTCTGCAATAGCTGCCTTCTTTTCTGAAATAGCCATATTTCTCTCATGGACGGCAGCATCTCTTTCAGCCATGATGGCCATGATCTGTTTCATTGAAGGCTGAGTTTGCATCAACCACTGCAATAAGAATCAGAAGCAGCAATTTACAAGGAAGCAGTACTACATATTCTAAAACAGAGGAGCCACCAAGCACAATATATAAATTTTGACAATCTGTTTTGCCTGCACAAGGTCTTTCTAAGATACCTGACCCTGAGCTGTTTTATATTGGTCTGCTTTGTGCCTTCCATTTTCACGATGCCCGCCATCATCCATTGCAGCCCCACAAGTGGCAAATAATTGCAGATGGCTGTTTACAACGTCTTGAGCAAGTGCAACACGTGGTTAACTGAACTTGGAGAGTTAGGCTGTATATCCTCTATCTCAAATCGAGGGTGACTTAGTTATGCATGTATTGCTTATAGGGTATTACAGGAAAAGTTGGAATTGTTTCTTTCATTTATTACAAGAAACTAATTATTAGGGAACCGAAAATGCCATAACCTTACCATGGACGATCAGAATGAAGCAATAACCCATTCGTTTATGAGCTTTCCTGTATACAGAACAATTATCTACGTATCAAGAGAAGAGAAATCCAACCCTTGAAGAAAATTAAAAACTTTTAATACTAGAACAGTATGTTTCAACAATGCATTAAAAAGTTAAACGACCAAGAGCAAAAAAGAAAGACCACGTTTTATTAGAAACGCATACATGATGCATTTGCAAACGAGCATGTCTCTAACTGTAATAAAATCTAAAAGTGGAAAGTCATAAATGCATACTACAATCTGCAACTCGATCTATATAGTATAAGCTGTTGATCAGAACATATATGGTCGGAACTTATAGGGGGATCTCAGATATGGATATATAATTCCATCTCTATAAAAAGAAATCCAGCCAGACTTTTTATCATGTAGAGTCATTCATAGATGTATACACATGGTCAAAAGAAATCCATAGTTAGAATAATTGATTAAGTTTAAAATGTTTAACCTGCATAATATTACTCCAAAAGTAACTTGGACAATAAGAATTTAAGTGACTTAACAATTTTTTTCCTTGTTCAATGTCAACTTGAATAGTACTCAAAGAACAAGGATTATGATTAACTTGATGCAATGCATATATTTGGGAAGGAGTGAAGTGAAAAAATAAAAGAAAAGCATCTCAGTTTTTAACACATAAGAACACCATTGTACCAAAATGATGTTTAAAACAATCCTTATAAATAGGCAGCCTTGGTAGCAACAATTAACATTCCAAGACATCATTTTTTGAGTCTGACTGTTAGGCGTTGTTCAGACCACTAAAGTAACTCTAGTAGCCAGTAAGAAGCAACAACAATCAAAAGATGCTATGATGCTCAAAACTAGTTACTAGTGACATGAAGAAAGAGAGAATTTTTTCCCCTTGCATAGTGCAATGAAAGATCTAACGGCATTATCACATTTCCTTTCAATGGACACATTATCTAATCTTTGACCCAAGTCCAGAATATAAACAACACCTCCTTACAATGCAAAACACCAAATTTAGGAAAAACTGATGGGTCAAAGATAAACACAAAGAAAAGATTATGCTAGCCAGTGGCGAATCTACAAAATTAGTTAGTGAGGGCAATTTTTATATGAAAAGAAATTATATATCCAAACTCACAAAAATATACAGATGTATAAAGACTAATATTAAATACTCATAAAATTTTTTAAATACTACAATTGTCCTCGATGTGGTAAAAGTAAAGTTGTAAAAGTAAAAAATTAGGTTTCGTTTTTATTTCAAGTAAAAGAGCTGTAAGCATTAAAAAAATTGTAATTTAAATTATATTCTTTTCACTTTTTGTTACATACTTACACTTGAAAAGGATTAAAGGAAATTCTTTAAATTTAAAAGTATGTAACGTGTAAATTTAAGTGGGTGCAACAAATTAAAATAATAATAAAATAAAATCCATAAGAACCAATTATAAAAAGACAAGTGAGGGCAATTGCCCCCACTTGCCCTTAAGTGGATACGCCACTGATGCTAGCAACAAGTGAAATGAAGCAAGAAGATTTTAGGTTGAAAAATTATGCAATATGTTGACACTCCAGTTCCAAACAGAAAGGTTCAAATTCTATGAACTCTCTGCCCGAGCACAACTAAAATACATGAGCTAAACATACATCTTTCTTATTTGTTTTTGAGAGATGAACTATTGCACAGTGGAATACAGCTTCTAAGTTCATACAACACAGACAACATATCTGCTCCAACCACTACAACAGCTGGAGATCAAGCATAAAGAGAAAGCTTATGGTTAAATTTCTAGCCCCTGTCCAATCTTCACAATCCTGACTCGATAGAAACAGAGGCTGCTCCTTAGGTATCCTTGCCTATGTTGCATGGAGACAGTAGGAAACTAAGATAGAGATACGAGGAAATGGCTTTTTATTGAAGTGCCTACCTTCTAAACTGAAGTGTTTAGGTAGCACAGACAAGGAGAAACAGGGATATGGATATGGGAAACGCCTACTAATTGAAGTATCCGTGCAACATAGCTCCTTGCTAATAGTCTAAACTGAACAAGTTCTCTAACTAAAATTTTTCTTCTTTGTTATAATTTATAGCCAACATCTCTATGGCTGGAAGCTTCTTGGCTCCTTGATTGCAAGTTTAAACTGCGAAATCTGCAAGATGGTACCAAAAACATATCTCTAGAAGCTTTTGTAGTTATTTCTTATTTCAACATCTATTATCATTTTATCAAGTGAAATTCATTCATATCACTAGCAAGCTCAATATATGTAATCAAAGGAGAAATGCAGAAATTATACTAAAAACCAAGTTACTAATCACGAATTAATCTCTGATCTTCTAAATCCTGAAATGAAGCCAATATCAAGCATTCAAAGCAAACAAACAAAAGCTTCACTTGCATACATTTTGAAGAAATAAAAAAAAAAAAAACCTTCAATCACAACAAAAGAACAACAACCTGAAGTAAAGAAGCAACAGATAAAACAGCAAAAATTAGTTAATGCTACTTGCGATGGCGAAGTAAACTAATGCTACTGGCGACTACGGTAGGTGTAAAGAGAACATAAATTAGCAGATGATAAGAATAAATAAACACATAAATAAATGAAACAGCAGATAAAATAGCAAATTCACAAGTTGGAGAAATCGAAGCGTACAGTAAAAAACAGAGATATTAATAAACCCTATTTCGAAGAAGAAGAAGTGAAATCTGTGGATGGAGAAAGAGTACAAGAAGAGAGGTTTTTCAGTATTTTCTTTTTTTTTTTTGCGAGTATAGTGGTGGAGAAGGGGATTTACCTGACTGTCTTTGTCTTGAAATGGTTAAAAAAAAAACCTATACTCAAAGTTGCCTCCATTTTATACTTTCTCCGTATTTCAGGCTAAAAAAAATACGCGAGTACTAGTCTAAAAGGGTAAAAGCGTAAAAGCGTCAAGTTTAGTTGCAAGGCCCATTGGGCCCTTCTTTTCGGGTGATTTCAGAGTGGGGAAGAAAATACCCTTGGAATGTGTGTCCGGTGACCCACTTCAAATTGGAATTTTCTAAATTTCTGGGCACTTTTTTCTTGCTTTTAAAAATTCACTGTTCAATTTTGACTTCAAGAGGCCACCATCGCCATGTCTGATGACATTTTCAATAATCATAACAATAAAGTTCGAGTTTTAATTACCAAAATATGGTGGACTTTGCAATAACTCGAAATTTTTATCTTATTATATATGAAAAAAATTACAAAAAAAAATAAAAGTAACATGTCCTTTTTTCTGTTAAATGAACAGTAAAATACTCTCAATACAGGTATTTTTATGCCCGAGCTTGCTTGGTCAAATAGTCAAGTTCATCATAGACATTAGACAAGGATCTGACATAATAAAAAAACATACAAGTATTTTTATAATTTATTCATAGACATTTTCCTTGAAAAAGTAATTAGTAGATTTTTTATTCAAATTCCTTGCCAAACTTTTGGAAATTTCTACATGGCTTTGATTTTTGCTTTTCCTTGATAAGTATATAGCTTTTATCTACACGCACGTGCACATTCTACACTTAGAGACAACATTGTTCATATTGATATATAAGCACTATCGCTGGCAGCTTGCGAGTTTGATGTTCGACGCATATAAAACTAAGAGTGATGATAGGTGTAGTTATCTACAGCACAGCAGGTAACTAGTAACTACAAGAAAAAATAAAACTACACTTTAACCCCGCAAAAATGGGGGCTGCATGAAATTGTAGGGGACGATAGGATAATTTATCGCTACCCGCAGCATTCTATTCATGTCACAAGTAGGACATAAATCTTTTATCTTAAAATCAATCAAATAACACCAACAATGATTCAAATTTTCAACTAGGTAACAGCAAGTGAGGCCCAGGAAGTATAAAGCAAAGATGAGGACAGAGCAACGTATGCAATGTAAAACATACATGAAATTGTAAAATTCAACCCGTAGCAGTCCACAGAACATAATTTGTATACACTTTGAACCTCTTCCTCAACCTGTTATATTTTCCACAAAATGCTCTTAATTTTAACTGTTGAAAAAGGCACTATGGACTATCACAATTCACAGAGCTCCTGCAATCAGCACCAACTCATTAAGATGGGCAATCCTGCAATTACTCAGTCTGTTCTATTTTCCACAAAATGCAATCACATCATACATCCTAGCATTGCAGCATTCGCAGCTAGTGGCATATACTAGCATAACAGCAAAGACTGTGAAACAATTAATCAAATGACTTCATGATCTTTAGAGCCCGTAGTTGGCTGAGATTTTAAATTTCTGTTGAATCCAAAGACTGAACACAGACATTCACAAAAAGGTAAAGAGTTATACAAGACTACGAGGCCTTAAGCAACTACAAACAAACACAGTGCAATTCTTCATAAACATTACCCATCAAAACTCGATAACCAATTCATCATCCTATGGTCCAATAACAGATTCACCAAACTATTTAATAACAGATAAATATGTGTACATCAGCAAATCCCCAACCCACCGAAATGTATCTGAAAATACATTAACAACCGCCCTTGTACATCACCAAATAGAAGAAATACATCAACCGTGCAACAACTATAAAGATTTCTGATAATACCACTCTTGAAGATTAGTCCATTGGACTAAAAGGAATATCAAATGTTGAGACCAAATACAATATCCATCTTGGTTTCTAATCCACGCTTTCCTTTTGTTCTATACTTGACTTGCTAAGTATTACTACACCAACTACGATAAGCAGGGCTCCTGCAAACCACTGCAACACAAGTTTTATCATCAGAGAGTCACAAACATTAATCACATGAAAGCAAAATCACAAATTTTCCGCCTCAAAACATCCAAAAACACAATCCTCTCATCTCTAACAAAAAGTAATTGCAAAAATTGATCATCACCAAAAGAAAAAAGGAAAATATCTAGTAATTTTTGCTAAAGGCTTCCAAAGTTGAAGAGGTACAAAATGTTAATCTTTATTCATCACAAATTTATGTTTCAATCAATCACGTTAATCAACATGACATGTTAGCCAAAGCCAAGTCAATAGCAGCACTTTTTATTGAATAATTTCAAAAATTTCTGCTAGCCTTTTCAAGTGAGTATTTACCTGAGCTGATAATGTTTCTTTGAAAAGAATATATCCAGCAAGACCAGACGAGATGAAATTGGTGGCAAAATTGGTCACAGTAGCTTGCAGGGATGAAAGAGCTTTAAGACTATTAACATAACATCCCCACATTGTCACGTTAAACAACACAACCAGACTATATTTAACCAGCTGCAAGAACAGTATAGAATTCTATAAATCCATGAGCGAACCAGAAACCAAAAATGGCGATTCAGAATATATCCGCACTTAAAGGTATCTGTTAATTTCAGAAATTTTAATGGAAATTTATAATCCATCAGATCACAGGCGCGGAATGGGATGAGAGAAATTCAAATCCAGAATCTAGTGCAGTGATCAACGAATTGAAGAACCGTGAGTTGGAGAAGGTAGTACCTGAGTTTGAAAGAATTTTGCAGCAATGGCAGCAAAAGCAGCGTTGAGTCCAGCTGATACAGCCCATCCGTAGCCTTGCCTTTTCTTGGCGCCGTCCATCTCTTTTGACCAGAGTAGAAGGCCCGCCGGGAGAGGTCACTTGGCGAGCCGTAGTGGAGGCAGGAAGAACCGAAGAAAGTAGCGATGATATTCAAAACGACTCCGTTTTTTGTTACCAGGCAAAGCCTATGGTTTTGAAACGTTGAAAGTTGAAACATAAAACATTATTTTTATCCAGCCCAATGAGCACCAAAAATTCAAATTTTTTATTTTATTTTTTAGATTTTATCAAACTTTTTAATTTTATAAAATCTACCACAATTTATTTTAAAAAAAAAAAATCTACCACAATTTGATAATTTTATTGAAATTTTATTTTACTGTTAACACAACTTGATTCAATAGGAAAAGGTGTGTAAAATCTAGTATTGTATATAACAACTCATTTTTCAACATAACTTAAGGATATTGATATTTTGAAAATATAATTTAATTAAATAAAAATATTTACTTATTAAAATATATTGATGTTATATGTTAATCTATCATAAATTTATATTTATTTTTATTTAAATATTTAATTATGAGACACAATCAAATATAGAATATGTAAAATGAAATAAAATAATTTTTCATATTGTTGGTTTATTGCTTATTTGTTTTTTTTTATTATTATTAATTTTGTGAGTTAAAGTAAAACATTGAAAATAATTATGGAATGCATTTTTATAACAAAAAATAATATAAATTGATAAAAATATATTTTCATTCATAAATTTTATTTCTTGATAGTTTATGATCCATCAAATATTTATTTTACAGTTGATTATATATTGAAAAATATTAATAAGTTCAAACTAAAAATTTAGTATTTTATGAAGTGAAATGAATTGTATATTTTAAAAAAAAATCATATAACAATGTATATTAGAAATATCATAAGTTGCAAGTTGCAAACATGTGTAGGAATTGTGCTCTCTTGGCAGGGTTTTATATTGCTCTCTTGTTGGAGATTGAGCGAGGATATAGTGTTTTATGTACCTCTTTGCTTTTATCTTTAAAATGTCACTGAACCGTCGGATCGAAATTGGCCTCCATCCAGTTTAAGGCCGGTTCTGGTTCAATCGATTTTAGTTATGGTTTAATCGATTTGATAAATTGATTTTTTTTTAAAAAAAAAAATCGTTTTAAACCATAACCGCTAGTTCAAAATCGGAGCTAGCGGTTCATGATTTTGACAGGTAGAACCAACCTTTAACTTGTCCCTTCTCTAAATCTTAGTCAGTTTGAACTAGTTCTGAATTTGACCGATTTCGGATCCGATCCGGCCCGTGGTCACCCCTAACATATGGTAGTAATAAAAAATTAACTATATTTGATCTCTGTATTTTCTCTACACCTTTATGTTTTATTCCTTAATCTATGCATATTGATGATTTATGGCTATCCATCAATTCTCTGTTTCTCTATATGCCTAACCTTTGTTGCTTTGAATCTTCTTTTGCTCCGCAGCTATATCAATGAGTTTTAGCATTCGATCTCATCTGTTCATAAATGTATGCAATTTATCATCATTAAGGGTGCATCCAAAGCTTTGTTAACACTTGATCATTTATGATAAAGAACTTTTCCACAAGCGTTGTTACTTAAAAGAGGAGAATCATAACACTTACAAGCTTAATTTCAGCATAAAAATGAAAGCCAAAAATTTACTTTTTCCAAGGAAAAGGAGAAGAAATATTGAATCATGGTCCCTAATTTTTCTATGGCAATCTTCTCGTAGTTAAGGATGAGCTTTTAGACCAATCTATATAATAGATTTGTTTTACTACATATAGTTTTTGGGTTCATGTAAAAGATCTCTCCATATACCTCCTTGGTGACCTTAAAATGATCTAAAGCAAGCATTGATGAATGCTTTGTTAAGACTCATCTTTTTAATACCTGACCAAAATTCAACTCTTATAGCGAACTAATTATGAGATTTAAAGCCATCGTTGATCTATTAAAGTTATTCTCTTAAGGTTTTATGTTCCAAAATGAAGGTAAGTTAACTTGGTTTACTTTTCAATATAGAATCTTCCTCCTTTTATATTTCTTGTATGGGTTTATAAAGCATATCACACAATGCTGTAAAAAGTTTATGAGCTTAATTAACACAACCGAACTTTAAAGCTAAATATGAAATTTGGCATTTGGTGGAGGGTTTTTATACCATGGAAACAAGCGCAAAAGAACTTTAAAAGATGTAGGACCTCATCATATGCAAGGCCATATTAAAACAAAGCATTGAAGTCTTATTATTGTGAAGTTGTAATTCCCTTGAAGTTGAAAGCTGTAAGGATATAAGCTACATAAACTCCTATAGCCTTTTGATGGATCAAGCCTCTATACTTGTGGACACCCTCGGTTTGATCGGCCCGCAATGCAAGCCCGGTGATGAGAAAGTCCGAATTTTGAATGCAAGAAGAGCCCGATATTTTCTTTAGAATGGATTCGAGAACTTATATCTAGTCAAAACCCTTAAACCAAGTCTAAGAGCCTAAAGCCCAAGCCATTAAGCCTAAGCCTTCAAGCTTAAGCCCATCCTTTCCAGGTCAGGCCTGGGTGAAGAGGCGATCGCCTCAACGTAGAGGCGACGCCTCTTTGCCCTGGGAATTGGTGAGGCGACGCCTCACCAAAGAGGTGGCGCCTCTTCACTCCTAGCCCCTGCAGCATTAAATATTGTTTATTGCTGCATTTAACACCAAAAATGGACCCTTAACTTTGGTTTTTGGGAAAATGGAGAGAGAGGGAGGTAAAGGTTTAAGAGGGAGCGTTTTGGCTGATATTTAGAGAGGTTAGGCATTTTTTTCAGAGACAAGGAAAAAAAAAGAGAGAAAGGCAGAAAAACGTTCTTGAAGAAAATAAGAGAAAATAAGGAGAATGAGTAGAGATTTATGCTTAAGAATCCAATTTCTTGAGAAAAGGATAATGTTTTCTTGCATTCAAAACATCTAAAGTAGCAAATCAAGCTCTCAGGGCTGAGTTAGGAGCTCATAATTTGATCAAATCAGTGAGAATCCTCACTTTCAAGTTTTAAATTCCTTATTTTGAATAAAAGCATCAAGTTCTTGATTTTTGGTATTTGTTGTTTATTTGATGCCATGTTGAAGCATGATTGCATGAAATATTGAGTATTAGCTATTAATCCTGGTATATTTGCATAAATTGTGGATATTTTCGAAGTTACTTAGGATTTAAGGCATGTGAATTGTACAGCCTCTGTTGTTGAGGCGACGTCTCTTCAATGAGACGTCGCCTCCTGGTGATGTGGCAATTTAAGATCGCCTCCCGGCCAGAGTCTTATGAAAATCTGCTTCATTTTTGGTAGCTTTTTGGTTTATTTTCAGTGTCTGAAACGTATATGCTGCCTCACATTTTAGCATCGCATGCAATTGCTATATTTTAGGTTGTTTGCATAATTAATCCATGTTTATAGGCATGTTCATGCCTACTTTTATGCAAGTTTAATTTGAATTATCTTGTAAATAGTACTATTTATTTCGAGATGGAACTAACCATTGTTTGTTGTAGGTTTTTGGTGATTTTCTAATCACTAAGTAATTAGTGATTTAATTAGTTCTTGAGAGGTTTTATTTGAATTCAATATTTTTGTAATTATACAAAGAATTGTAATCCCTAATCCCTTCCTCATTTATGTTTGAATGAATGTTTGTAATATTTATTCTCATTATTTGTAATAAGTGTTGGGTAATAAGCATATAAATAGGATTAATGTGCAAAGTTGGTAAATTGTAAAATTGGAAGCGCTTGCAACTCACAGTAATAAGGAAATAATTTGATAATCACAGGTAATAAAATACAAAACACACGGTTAGGTGGGCATTCAAAGCCTATACCTAATTTCCGAACCCGATCTATGATGACGACTTCTGGGAACCTTCGTGGAATCCAGTTGTTGTATAGTGTGTCTCGATTTTTTTTCGGGTGACGACTCCATCTCCAATTTGGGCCCTAAGCCTATTTTGTATTTCTTAGTGGGCCTTGAACCCACATAGTATCGTGGTTGCCAACACTTGAGCATGCGCTAAACCCCGCCGCCTACAATACTTTTTAAACTTTATCCATATGCAAAAATTCTATTTTGAAAAGAGAAAGTTATGCTCAACCTACAAACTACATTTATGAAGAAAATACAATTAAGAAACAAAGAGTAGAGCACCATAGTAACAATTATTAATGAGATGATGAGATGTTATAGTTAATTTTTTGCATCAAGACTTTTAACCTACAATCTTTGAGCTTAGACTTTTTTTTTTAACAATTATAGTCAGTGTATTAGTATGTTAGTTGGGAGGGGGAATACTTATGTAATCCAAATAGGCCACCACACTCACCAATTGGTGGAGCCTGCTGGATCTTCAAAGGTTCTACATGTGAATTCAAATAGATTGTGGTGAGAGCATGTCTTAAAGCCAAAATTTGCTCTCGATGCGGCAATAACCACACCATCGAACCTACTCATAAAAACTTATAAGTTTATTTATTAAAGTTCACAATATTTTTTAACAAAAAAAATATAAAAATATTATTTGAGAACACATGTTATATTCTATTATATCTAAAACATTACTTTTAATTTTTATAAAAAATTATTTCTTTTATTCTAACTAAAACATCCATTTTTTCAACTATTTTTTATTTTATTTGTTCAATCATTATTATTACTATACATATTCCTCTTAATAAAAAATAATAAATAAAAGTATTACAATAAATTTTTAAGTTATCGTTTTTATTGTCTGCTACTAGAGCTGGGGGAGATTTATCTCCATTTTGATTGTTGATTGTTAATTGATGATTGTTAAATTAGAAGTTTGCAGATTTTATTTGTTAGGAGATCAGCTAATGCGACTGCACATGTATGTGCACAAGTTGCATTTTCTTACTCTGGTCCCAGGAGTTTTATTATGCTCCATAATTGTTATCTGAATTGCAGGAATTAAATTTTTTTGTTTTTTTAAATTATAACTATAATTTATTAAAATTATTTAATTATTTATTTTAAATAGATATTATTTACAGTTCGCGACAAATGTGGATTAATGACCAGTCATAAATGAAATAATATGTTCTCAATTAGATTTTAAATTGATGTTCTATATTTTTTATTCGATTGAGAAGACGAAGGTCGTTTTCATCTTCGGGAAATTGCAAAAGCTCACATAACAATTTTATTGCATCAATGATGTATATAATCAATAACATTAATGGAAAAATGCTTTATGCCGGTAAATTGCTTTGAAACTTCTCTTTGTCCGTACATTGTCTTCTTTTCCTCCTGCAACTAGGTTTTTTTATTGTTCAAGGGTGGTTTTTGGCCAAAAATCACCCAAAAAACTTTATTCTCTACAATATTAATAGTAGTTTAACTTGATTTGGGTTCAGATCTCAAATCATAATGAGTTTTTAACTCATCTTATGAATAATTTTTTTGGTGTTGGTGTGGGTTTAATCTCATGTTTTGATGTGAGTTTAATCCCATGTTTTGTTTGCCTAAAGGTGCAATTTGCTGTGAGTAGTTTCTAGATTTGGAAGAAGTCAGTCATAACCAAGGAAGGAAGGAGCTTTTTCTCACAGCTGCCGGTGGTTGTTGCTCTGGTGTGTTCCAGTTTCGGCATCATCAGTGTAGTGTATGCTGGAGCTTGGGTGATTCAGAGGAGAGGATTCTAGCAAGCAGTTTATGTAGTAGTAGCTCATGGAGACCGTCATCCCCATGACCCAAGTGATTTGGTTTGGGTGAGGCTTGGTCCGATCAATCCTAGATTAAGTTATGTACTATTTTTAATTAGTCTGATAGTAATTACTGATGGAGTAGTCCCTGTACAAAGATGATATATTTTCATCCTCTGATTTTGTTTTCTTGCTCTAGGCAAGAATCCTTATTTTTCCCTTCTTAGGGTGTATGCTTTGTTTCTTAATGGAAACTGAATTCTAAAAAAAAAAAAAAAATGATGTATATAATCTATTATTCTTAATTAAATAATCATATTAATCAATAATGGAACACAATTTTTTATCAGTTTTTTTAAAGTTATACTATATTAGAATACGAAATTTATTTATAAATATTTATGTTGCCAAATTAATCAATAAAATTATTAAATTACTATAATTACAATTGCATAATACAACATTTACAATTCTTTATTGTCTACAATTTCATTTTACAATTTAAATCATTAACAAAATTATTTTTTATTTTTTAGTTGTAATTTTGTTCATGCAGGTAATTTTGCCAACAATGTGTAAAGTTAGCACTGTTTTATTATTTAATATCATTATTTGGAAATTTTTCATTTAAAATAATATAAATTAAGTCTTAGTTAATTTTTTTAAAAAATATTTAACTTAAAATTGAAAATTTAAGTAAAATATAAAATAGCATATATTTTGTACTAACTAAAAAAACTATATATTTCTTCTAAAAAAAAACTATATATTTAATCTATTAAAAAAATAAAATTACATTAGAATTGTAAAAATTAAAACAATAATTAACATGAAAAAAACATGAAAGCATGTCCGCAAAAAAAAAGCGAAAGCATAATGAAGACTTCAATAGGTTGTTGAATAATGCTGATCTAACTGAGTTTTGATATCCTGACTCGGTCAGTTATATCTAACAAAAGAAACACAACTAGTCCACGCTGGAAATCCTGTCGACTAGAGAATCAGCCAATCAGAGACTCACATAAAGCCACAGAACACCCAATTATCCACGCTGGCAATCCTCTCAGTACAGAAACAAACCAATCAGAAACATAAGTCATTGAGTTTCTAAACACCGAGTCATCAAGTTTTGCTCTCACAGAAAAAACACAACTCGGCTGCGAATCATCATATCTAATAAAACCAACCTAACAACCGCCTTTATCTTCTTCTATATAAGGCCTACGCCCCCAAAGTTTGCCATTTCGGCTTCATTTCGGTCTCGGAGATTTCTCTTTCAAGGCTAATATTTTCATCTTTCGCTCGAGTGTTGTTAACAATCTTCAATTTTTTTCGCAATGGCTCGTACGAAGCAAACTGCTCGCAAATCTACTGGTGGAAAGGCTCCAAGGAAGCAGCTCGCCACAAAGGTGTGTTTTCGTTGGGTCTTCTTTAACATTCTTTTGCAGTTATGGCTAGTCTTTTGTTTAATTGGGACGAAAATCACTTTACGTGCCATGTAAATTGAGGGTTCAGGGTTTTCTCTGTGTTATTGTGAATTGTGATCCTAGATCAATTATACTTGTTTAATTTGAATTATCATCTGACTAATGGGAATTAATTTTATCAAATAGGCTGCTAGGAAATCTGCACCTACAACTGGTGGTGTTAAGAAGCCTCACCGTTACCGTCCCGGAACTGTTGCTCTCCGGTAAATTATATCCCCAATTTATATTGATTGTTGGTCCCATGTTTTCAATTGGCAAACCCTAATTCTAACTATTCTTTTGTTTATTTGATCAATAGTGAAATTCGTAAGTATCAGAAGAGCACAGAACTTCTGATCCGCAAGTTGCCCTTCCAGCGTCTTGTTCGTGAAATTGCACAGGATTTCAAGGTATAAATTTATCGTTCCTGCTTGTTAGGTTTTGAGTGCTAACAAATTGAAGTCAAAGACTGTTACAAGGAGTAATATGCTAATTTATTTGTTTGCTTGTGTAAATTTCAGACGGATCTGAGGTTTCAGAGCCACGCAGTTCTTGCACTTCAGGAGGCAGCAGAAGCATATCTGGTGGGTCTATTCGAGGATACCAACCTTTGCGCTATCCATGCCAAAAGGGTAACCATTATGCCGAAGGATATTCAACTTGCTAGGCGGATCCGCGGCGAACGTGCTTGAAATTTGGTTTTAGTAATTGATTGTTTGTTAGATTCTATGGTAATAGTTAGTTTCTATATTTTTAGTCCCTTGACCATTTGCTGTAAAAAAGCTTTATAAGTTTGATGATAACAACTCTGGAAACCTCTATTATTTCTTCATTTTAATGTAGATTTTTATGGGTTGTTGCTTACAGACCTTGTTGTGGTCAAGTTTTCTTGAGGCCATAGTGGATTTTTTAGGCTTCAGTTGAATACATATATTTAGTAATTTTTGTTCTTTAATCTCTATTGAGGGGCTAAATGCAATAATTTTTCCCATTACGAATTTAGCGGCAGCCATGCCGAGCCTGTGTAGGCCAATTAATTTCAATTTAGCTACACAATTATCCCTTTTATTTTTTTTTTAGGCCTTGTCATACGCGTAGGTGGCTATTTTTTTTTTTTTCAATTGTTGACTTCACAGTTTTGCGAATTGAGCATAGGATTTGTGTACAATTTTCTATGCCATGATCAGAAATTGCTCCTTCCTACGGCCGTATTGACAAAAAAAAATTGCTTCTAGTTGTGAATGTCCAGCCACTCTTTTAACCAATAGTGCATATAATCACGTGGAATACAAGAAAGGTTGAAACCATTTTTAAGCACTTCAACTTATCGATTTTATTTTTTTATTGCGTATAATTGGGTCTTTAAATTTTAATTTTTATAAACATTATATACTTAAAGCAACGTCTGTTAAATGCTTGTAAATCAAACACGTTAAACATGTTTATTTATTGCCGTTATTTCCTTTAATTGGCTCTTCTCATCGTGTTCATCTTCATGCTCTGCTTTACTTTACTCGCATCAATCTCTGTACCACTTTGTCTCATCCTTTTCCTACCTCCTTTCGTTTCTAACTATAGATCTACATCTGAACTCTAGCTAGAACCTTAAACGGATCCGCCTTTTCTTCTTTCACAACAATCTTGCAAGCCTTGCAATCGGTTATCAAATCTTCAACTCCTGGAATATTTAAATCAAGAAAAGATACAACTCCTGGAATATTTAAATCAAGAAAAGATACAAGTCAAGAAAAGCAAGAGAATTTAAGAAGATAAAATAAAACAAGAGAATTTAAGCAAGAGAATTTAAGAAGAAAAGATACAAGTCAACAATCTGAAGTGTTTTGCAGCTCTAGGAAGTCTTAGGGAAGGTGGATGGGTTCATGGGTATTTGCTGAAATTGGGTTTTGGCTCTTATAATATTGTTGCTAATTATCTATTAGCTTTTTACTTCAAGACCAGAAAAGTTGAAAAGGCACTTAAGGTGTTCGATGCATTGACTGACCGAGATATTATTTCTTGGAATTCAATGATAGGTGGCTGTGTTTGCATCATTAAGTTTCAATTGAAGAGGCAGAGGAGGCAGGAGGTATGTGGGTAGCTGAGGATGATTGGTGGGTTAAGGCATGCTAACGTTGTGAGCCTCAGAGCATATTATAATTCAAAGGACGAGTTGCTTTTGGTCTATGATTATCTACCAAATGGAAGCTTGCATTCAGTGTTACATGGTTTGTATCTCATTAATTCACTTCCAGAACTTAATTTTACTTGAAAT
>CATIWK010088690.1:0-12799 GCA_949634005.1 Mallotus japonicus
CACCGCAAACTTTCCGTAATTTATTTTTCAAAATCCGTGAGGAATTGGACTTCGGTCCAGTTGAGGAAATTGATCAACACAATTTATTATATTTTATAAAAATAATTACATAATTTTTTGGACCGATCCCAATTCCACTGTATTTTCAGGTGGGAACCGCCGTATCCTCACCAGAAAAACACAACATCCGAAAAAACCAAATATACTAAAATGTTCCTAATAATTAGTAGAGTACAAAAATGGCTTCAAACAACTCAAAATATACATTGAATAATAAAACTGAAATATAAACTGAATTTACCTTAAAATATTCGCCAAATATTATATGGGTGTAGATCGGAAGCCTGAAACCCGCCGGAATAGTACAAAACGGAGGTAGAAGGCTGACTAAAAATGGAAATTATGCACCAATATGAGCTACTTCATGCAAAACGAGCACCACCAGAATGAAGAGGACGACAAGACGAGTCTACGGTTCAAATTTGAGGTCGATTAGAGTTTGTTTGGGTGTTGAACAGAAGAAAAGAAAATAATTAGTATTAAAATGTAATTTTGCCTCATGAACCATAAAATCCCGCTGCTTCTTTGATTTCACTCTGCAGAACCACTTTTTATAAAGTGATGGACACCCACGTGTCCATCAACAGCTAGTCTCTTTCTTTTATCTATATATATATATATATATATATATATATCAAATAATAATAATATTAACAACAAGGGTCTCAATAATAATAATAATAATAAGGATAACGATAGTAAAATAAAATACTAATAATAATAACAATAACAATATTAATAATAAGAAATAGAATAACAATAGTGATAATAATAATAAAATAATAATTTTTTTAATAACCAAAAATTTGGGTTATTACAGTTTGACTTCTTTTTAAGTAGAGACATGCGGTATTTTCATGTTAAAATGTTACATTGTGTTTAGTTTATTAGCAATTGAAGGAAAATTACACTAATAGCGTTTGAGATGATGATGGGACACAACTAAAAATAAAATTTAGACTAGTTATAGAATTTTAGTCTCTAGTTGAAAATGAGCGAAATCATAGATCAGTTATTTATGCATTTTAAGGCTGAGTATGAGTCTTGGAGAATCCAAATTGTCCTGAAAAATCAAACCGAAAATCTCTAAAAAAATTTCGTTGACTGTTTGATATTCTCCAAACTAGACTGTTCTAAACATTTTTATTGGAACGAGTTAGGAGAATTTAAATTCTTCGAACCGAGATCCGCTCCGAACCACTATGAATTGTACTGAATCGAAAAACCAAAACTAGAACAGATAATTTAATAGAAATTAGAGTTATATATACATATATATTATAAAGATTAACATTACATTATAAAAAAATTTGCAATAATCATATTGAATTTATTAATATTGAACTACTAATTTAATATGTAACTAAAATAATGTCATTTCAATTATTTGAAATAAAAAATTTCACTTATTAATTAAATTATTTTAAATTATAAAAAGTAAATATTAATTTAGCAAATAGCATTTTAGAATGTATAATATAATTTATGTTGAAAAATTTAAAGTCCCCTTCAGTGATAAAATTGTAATATAATACATTTTTTAATAGTTATGGTGTTGTTATTATTATTTAATGATATATATTATTTATATACTTTTTCATAAAAAAAAATATGACAATTTTATGGTATATTAGAGTGTGTTATCAAACTTTTAATAAAATTTTTATAAATAAAACAATAAGAATCATTTAATTTTATAATAAAATTATGCAGCAGTTTGTAGTTTAATAGTTTAATTTGAATTATTTTTTTATTTATTTTTTAATTCAAATAAGAACCGATCTCTGAACAAAATTGAATCGAAAATTATAATCCGAAGAAGAATTGATCTCCGAACCAAATTGAATAGAAAGTTTTAATCTCAAAACTGAACTGAACCAAAAATTTGGAGCTATTTCGGAGCCTTAATTTTTTAAATCTTTGATATTTTGGAGCAATTCCCCAAATTGTATTCTCTGAACCAAACCAGATTGTGCTCAGCCCTAGTGCATTTTCTATGATTTTACTTTAAAATAAAATGACTTATTTTATTTAAAAATATTTATTTTATTTTATGAAGAGAATATGAAAAGATTATTAATTTTTTAATTTGATATATTTTTCTAAAATTATTTTTAATTGATTGTAATTTTTCACAAATCACTAGTGGTATTATGCAAAATTGATATTTTTTTAAAAAATAACTACATATTTTATGAAAAATAGCTATATACATTATGAAAAAAAAAATCGCAAGAACCATAAGTTGCTATTTTATATAAATTATTACAATTTTGTAAATTTAAAATATTTTATAGAATAATTAAAATGTAAATAGAAACAATACAATTAAAATAAATATACCAAAAAGTAATAAAAATATCAAATAAGAGGAAAATTTTAAAAATTAAAAATCTCTTTATATTTTCTTTATAAATTAAATAAATGTTATATTTTACTATTTTTATCCTTCACATATATATATATATATATATAAAGCAAATATGAAGAGATTATTAATTATTAATTTTTTATTTTATTGATTTTTTATTAATGTATTTTTTTAAAAAATATATTTTTATTAAATATTTTTTATAGTTATTTTTATTATGTGTTATGGCTATTTCATAACTAAAAGTGTTAGATGTAAAATTGATATTATATTTTTTGGTAGAAAAACACATTTTGTGAAAAAAGAAACTACATATTTTATGAAAGGAAAATTTTTTTTTTTTTTGCAAATATTATAAGTTACTAATTCTTTTGTAAATTATTACTATTTTTGTAAATTTAAAATATTTTTATAAAATAGTTTTACTTTATTTACTAAAAATAACAACAAAAAGTATAAATATTTTTAAATAAAATGTAAAATAATTAATATATCAAAAGTAATAAAATATCAAATGAAAAAATTAATAATCTTTTCATATTTCATTCAAAAGTAAAAATATTTTTAGACAAAATAAGCTATTTCATTTCAAAATAAAATTATAGAAAGCACAAATAATTAGCCTATATATAGTTTTATTCATTTTCAACTAAAGATGAAAATTTTATTACTAGTCTGAAATTTTACTTTTTACTTATATGATGTAGTCATTCCAAATGGTGTTAGTGTAATTTATATATGAGATAATAAATCCACAAGTCTTATAAGTTGTCAAAAATTGCAATCAAGTCTTAAAAAAAAAATTTTTTTTTTAATTGAGTCCCAGAAGCATTTAAAGTGTTTGATGTTAGTCCATCTCTGTTATGTCAAATACAATAGACTGACGTGGCAATTAGACTCCACACCAATGAACTGACATGTGCAGCCAACTCATCAATGATACTAAACCCACAAGTCCTATAAGTTATTCAAAATTTTGATCAAGTCCTAAAAAAATGTCGGCACAGCCGTCGACTGCGGGGATGATGGAGTCATAGTCGAGAAGGTCAATTTGGACAATAGCGCGAACGGTGTAGCCGCATTGGAGAAGACAACGTAACAAACTTCAAGCAGTTGAGTCGATGTCACAAGTAAGAACTGCAACTGACGCCATCTTGCTAGTGCAGTTTCGATTCTTAAAAATTATAGAAGAGTATTATCGATTTTTAACTTGGCTTCCTCTGTTTCACTTTTATTGTTCTTTTTTTTTTATCCTTGAATGATTCTTTCTTTTCACTTTTATTGTTTTTATTATTTTTTTAAATATAAAATCCTCTTTATAGTTCTTGGATATTGAGCAATAAAATTTTTGAAACAGAGATTCTGTATTTTTTTGGAAGATTTTTCAATGTATATTGATGATGATCCGTGATGTTTTTTTCATGTTAATTAGGAGAGAAATGATTTAGGACTTGATTGAAATTTTGGATAACTTATAGGACTTGTAGGTTCAGTACGTATCATTGATGAGTTGGCTACACACGTCAATTCATTGGATAGGGTCTAATTGCCACGTCAGTCCATTTCGTTTGAGATAACGGAAGTGGACTAGCGTGAAATACTTTAAATGTTTCTAGGACTCAATTAAAAAAAATTATAAGACTTGATTGCAATTTTTGACAACCTATAAGACTTGTGGATTCATTATCTCTTTATATCTAGTTGTTAACAGAGTAATAAATAGTGAAAAACATATGTTTACTTTCTTTTAATATTTATTTCAGTCTTGTATCAAACAAAAGAAAATTATAAGTATATGGATTTAAAATGCTTTCTTTAGGGACAAGGTGCTATATTATTATCATGGAAAATTATAACTTTACCTACTATGCTATATGTGAAAAAATTTTGTCAATGTGGTACCATTCAAGTAGTCAGTTTCTTTGAGCTAAGATATTATTATTATTATTATAAAAAAGATATTATTATTATTATTATTATTATTATTGTTGTTGTTGTTGTTGTTGTTGTATTTTGTGTATCCACATGCATTCTTTTACTAGGGAAGCTTTGGAGGAAACACGTAACAATCATGAATTAATAATTAGGCAGAAATTGTACTGATATATTTTTATGGAACTGTGACAAATACTTTAATTACTGTAATGTAGTTGAAATTAATTATTTTCATATTTTCTTGTAATCCTTTTTTTAAAAAAAATGCAAATAGGAAAATTATTTTTGAATTAGTTTGTAAGGGTTAAGATTTAATTTTTTAGTATTTTTTATTGATAGAAAATTTATTAAATATTATTAAAAGAGAAATCAAATAAGACTTTATAAAGGAAAGTATTTATTTTTTAAATTAGATAAAAATTAATGGAATAATTAATTTTATAAACTATATGATTAGTAAATCCAAATTATAAACTTAATAACATATGAAAATTATTTATTTATTTATTTTTGTTAAAGAAAAAAGTGAAAAATGGACATCAGATATCGACACCCCACCCAGCTAATTTCAGTGGCAAATGAGTGTCTCACAATGTAATAGAAAGTTCTAGGAAACAACAATATCAATTGAAAGTTCTATACATATACAGATATGAATTGAAAATAATTGTTTTCTAATTGAAAGTTCTAGGAAACAACAATATCAATTGAAAAGTTCTTTACATATATAGACCTTTTACCATTCATATTATTCCGTAATTAATTGTTTTGACCCAAACCATCTACAAAATTTCAAATGCGTGGCAAAATAGGATTATATATAATACTAGTCCAACAAGTTATCTCCCATGCATGGGGTCATTACTCTTACTTACACGCCGACACCATGAATCATATCATGTGGAAAATTTAGTTGTATATATGTATATACATATATATCATAATAAAATTATAATTGGTTAGATATATGGGCTTTACAATGTCTCGAAGGCAGAGATATCTTTAATTTTTTTAGACATTAAATTAAAATATAAATTATAGACTATTAGATTGAAATTTAAAAAAAAAACCTACAATCATAAAATTATTTTTACAGTTAACAAAAATATTTTCTAATGGAATTTTTTTTCCCAATTCAAATTTTACTTATATTTATAAATCGTCCTTTTAGAAAATAATAGACTAAAACATAATATATAGTGATCATAAAATAATATATGGTTGACCATAAAATACTAAATAAAAATATACTAAAAAAATATAAATTTCACTAATTTTTGCAGTACTTAATTACACAATATCATAAAATAACTGCATTAAATGCCTGAGCATCCTGAGGAGTCAATGTGAACACTCCAGCCTGCCCACAACCTGTCTGCTGTGAAGTAGATGGCTGCGTAAATCTTCTGCCACTATATCTCCTTCCAAATCTACCTCCTGAACCACGGCCCTACTGGCCCACATACTGAGTACAACTCTGTTGAGGAGACATTGGTGCATGAAACTGAGGAGTTTGTTGTACTGGCTGAGCAACTATAACGGATGATCCCTGTGGATATGCCTATTGATAACCATAATTTGGGCATGATCTAGCAAAGTGCCCAACCTGACCGCATCTGAAACAGGCTCCTGATGGTAGATGACAGGGCCTTAATGTACTCGGCCATAGTTAGGACATGCACTAGGCCCTGAGCCTGTACTGTCGCACCCAGAACTCTGTCCACTACTACTGCTACTGGCTCCAGGTCCAAATCTGATAGGTCTACCATGCCTGCGATTATGTCTCCCGGATCTGTGTCCCCCTCAGACTTCTATGCTGCTAGGAGGTACCCTCAGTCGAAATACCCGCACTGCCAAGCTGAAAAGTGGGCTGCTAAAAACTCTAGGCTACTCCTGTCCTAGTGCTACCACTCACATACAGATCAGGTACAGTCCCATGCCTGATGTGTCGCCTTTCCAACTATCTAGCCTCCTCAATGACACTCTCTAACCTCCAGTCCTCAGTCCGGATACCAATATAAGCTGGGCCTAACCCTGTCACAAATAACTCCACTGCTCTTCTCTCATCCTACATCACATCTACAGCATGACGTGATAGCCTGAGAAACTCGTGGGTGTACTCCTCAACCGACCGATCACCCCTGAGTATATGCAACAATTGCCACCTGTAATTGTCTCTCATTGAAGGTGGACAAAAATACCTTTAAAATCGCTCTTTAAACTTCAACCATGCCATAGCAGTCATATATGGCTGGATCGACTACATAAACTAGTCCTGAGCTGCAGCCTATACTGATAACTCTACAATCATAATCCTCTATAACCAGTGTATCCAGTCCTTGTTCTAGCCTCAATGGTATTTATAAAATCCAAGGCATTCCCAGTACCATTGAATGAAATTCTCCCAACTCTAGAATACAACAAAGCTGCATCCGCATCAGACATCCCTTGGTTTCTCTGGTGAAGCATCTACTGTACCAGGGGCATAGCTTGATTAAGTGCAGCCAAACCTTGATTAATTCATGCCATACCTGCAGCAAAGGCTGCAGGATTCATTTCTGGAGCTTCTAGCTCAACTTGCGGCTATTGCTCTTGTTCTGGAGCTGCCGCTGCTTTAGGCCTACCCCTTCCTCTATATCGTGGAGCAGGGGGAGGAGCTTCACCCTGAACGAACTGCTCGCCCTCATTATATATTGCATCTACAGCAAGACCATTTCTTGCTCTCCTCCTCATACTAAAAAGATACAAAAACCAACAAGATTCAAAACACAATAAGGGAACTAACATATATGCGGAATTCTAGAAGCAACGATGACAACAATTGACAATTACCACCTAATTACAGCAGTAGTTCAAGAAAAGACATATTTCGATGACCAAAATAGTAAAAAATCAATCATAAGCTCTGATACTAACTTTGTCACGACTCGAACCCAAAGGGCACATAACTGACACTAAAGAATGGGAAAGCATGTAGCTTCTGAAACCCGTAGTAAGCCTTTATGAATTTATCATAATAAACTTTACTACTTTGAAAGTTTTAACAAAAATCCGGCAAAGTTTCCTCTGTAACAGGAACAAAACCAAAACCTGAAAATAGCAAATAACACTTCTAATAACATATTGAAAGTGCCTTAAAGGGGGGGGTGAGTAAGGCAATTGAAAAAATAATCGAGATTAAATTGATTTGAACAAAAATAGAAAGAATGTTGAGAATGAAGAATGATGAACACAATGATTTAAGGAGTTCAGATTCTCAACAATTCTACATCTCCACCTAACTTATCCCTAAGTTAGGATTTTCAATCACCCACAATCTTATTTACAAGATTGAGATTACACAAGAGTTTAAGGCTCACTCTTACAACCTTACAAACAAGAGTTTCTAGGCTCACTCTAAAACCAATTCCTAAGTGTTTTAATGGCTAAACACTTAAACCAATTCCTTTAGAATAGAATCTCACTTCCCATTTTCTCAAACCCAGAAAATAGAAGAACAAGAATGTCTATTCTAACACTCACCAACTCTCATAAGAGTTATGCAAATATAGAAATTGTTTAAGAGAGAATTTGAGAGCTTAATTAAATGTTTAAGAGTATGTAATTGATAAATAAGTTTCTTAACCTCTAAATGATCTTCAGAGGTTGTATTTATACTTGAGCAATTCAATTATAACTGTTAGAAACAATAATTTCGTTTCCAACAAATTTAAACACCATTTGAATGTTATTTGGACTTTTGAGCTATAAAAGTCCTGCTCCCAGTCGGAATTTCATCAGTCCTGGTCGGCATATTTAAAAATATATTCATTATAGCCGTTGAGATTTGAACACTGCGCTGGTCAGGGGCACGGTCCCTGTCGGGATGGAGATTGGGATTTGTTCTAGGTGAAAAAATAAAGAACGAACCAAGTTGGTCCCGGGCGAGACATGCTGGTCCTAGTCCTGGTCCCAGGTAGGACCAATGCCTGGGATCTGTTCTACCTATTTAGTGAAATGAGGGCAAAACTAGTCCCGGTCCTTCTTAAACTGTCCCAATCGTGACCGTACTCATGACTACTATCATATTTGAATTTTCTTCAATATTTCTCCATTATTTTGACTTCCAATTGAGTCATATCTTATACACACTTAGAACAAACATATTAAATGCTCAAAATTAAGTTTGTTAATATCAAAATCAAGATTGACTATTGCTAAGGTCAACACATATACTCAATCACCACATCTCCAATATTCTCCAAATACACCAACATATCAACCCAAGTATATAAAAATATATATTATAAGGCAATACAAAAACCAATATAAATACAATACAACAAATTCCTCTAATACTACTGCGATGTCTAGATTAACTAAATAGTGTTCCATAAATATTAATAACATTACAAGAACCTACATAAAACAGCCGACGAAGAATAAACACGGCGTAGGGAAGAAAGACTAACAATTGACTCCCAAGATCCTGGAAAAATAATTGAAGGGAGTCAGACATCACTGAGTGAATTAATAATATAAAATGCATGTTGGTTTTAAAAAAATTATTAAAACCTTTTAAAAAATAAAATAAATATTTAAAATCCTTTACTTTTACTCAAATTATATTTATATAAAATCCTTTCCAAAATTCACAATTCATTTAGATACGAAATTTTCATTCGAAATCATATAAATTAAAACCTTTGGTGGAAAACATGGTAAAACCCTAAACCTCAAGTTCTACTAGCCTTTCAGCTCTCTTTAATCCAAGTGACTGCCAGTCCCAAAGAGCAACTCAACCAGGGTCCAGCCATAGTTGGTCTCTTACACCAAATATTTACTAGCGCCCAGAGAGCAAACTTGACCAGGGTCCAACCAATAACATATACATGCCAAGAGAGACTCACTCAACCAGGGCTCAACCATAAACTTACCCAGAGAGACTTATTCAACCAGGGCTCACAATCAATAATACTGCCCATAAAGACTTACTTAACCAGGGCACACAATCAATAATACTGCTTAGAGAGACTTACTTAACCAGGGCACACAAAATCAATCATTGGCCCACTCGAGAATCAATACTGGTGCGCACACAGTCCTGATGACACCCACCAGGTAGCATGTTCTACCATTTTTCAAAACATATTTATTTCATAAACTAATAAAATAAAATATCATATCATAATTTCAACTAAATCATCTTTCCAATAATTATTCTCAAAAAAATATAAATAAATCATGCATATGTCGAGATATAAAATCTTAAGTAAGGCTTTATATAAAATCAACTTGTGTACTATAATTATCACATAAAAATTTTAATTCAAATATTCACAACAAACATTTCATAAAATCAACTCACAGGTGGAGCGTGCTTGCCAACACATCCTCGGTTGTCTTTGCTCTACACCTCTTGCTCCTGGATTCTCTAAATAAATAATATTTATTTAATTAAGTAATTGTAAATAAATTCTAAAAATTCTTGGAAAAATTATAAAAAATCCAGAAATGATAAAAATAGCCTTAAAACACTAAAATAATAAAATTTTGATGCTCAAATAATTTCTTAAATGAATCAAAGTAATATAAATGGAAATATGTAATTTTTCTTATATCCATTCCGGAATTTTTATTGCACAATCCGTAAGAAATTAGACCTCGTTCCAGTTACAAGAAATGACCATCACAATTTACTCTATTTAATAAAAATAACTCAGAATTTTTCCAAGTTATTTACTGTTCATCACTGGAATTTGGGTATTACCTACCGGATTCTCACCGGAAAACACAATATCAGACTCAACCATTTGTACCAAAATTTTCCTGTGGACACCCTGGTTTGGTTGGCCCAAAACAAAGCCCGATGATGAAATTAATTGAGTCTAAGACGGAAAAGAACAGCCCGAAACTCTTAAGAATGGACTTAAAGCCCAAAAGCTCATCAAAAGCCCAAGCCCAAAAAATAATATATATATATATATATATATATATATATTATTGAAAAAAAAAGAAAAAAAATGATGGAAAAGGGTTTGAGTAGAAAGAGGGATTGATTGGAGAGAGGGACTGACTGGAGAGAGGGAAATTGGAGAGAGGGAAAAGAGATAGAGAAGGATAGAGGGGAGGGGGACATCATGATGGACGTTTTTAGAAAAAAAAAATAAAAAGGGAAAGTGGGGGAAATTTTGAAGAAAAGAAAAGGAAAAAAAAGGGGAATTTTAAGAGAGGGTAACGGGTAAGAAAAGAAAAAAGAGGATTTTTGGAGGAATGAAAAAGAAAAGAAAAAAAGAGGATTTTTGGGGGAATGAAAAAAGAAAGGAAAAAATCAAAGGGGGGTGGGCTGGAAGGAAGATGGAGGACGGAGAGATAGGGAGAGGAGATGGAGAGAAAAAAAATTGGAGAGAGGTAGAGAGCAAAAAAAAAAAATTAGAGAAGAAGGCTTGAAGGTCCATCTTTAGGAGGAGGAGGAGTTGTTCTTGTTTTCCTTAAAGTGCAGAAAACAAATCAAGCTTTTTGAGGGCAAGACATTTTGAAAGTTAAAATTCGTTTCTAATCCGATTTATTCTTGGAATTTAGGATTTTACATATTTGTGGGAAATTAATATTTTGTCTATTGCAGGAAATATTAAGATGATTTTTAATCATCAAATATTTATCCCTATAAGTTCTTAGATTTTTATCTATTCTGCGATTAATTCTTGTTTATTTTATTATTATTTTCACATGTTTAAAGGGTTGTAATCATTTCTCCTCTCTCCTTTCTTTGTGTGCACATTTATTTATTTTAATCTATTTTAACTGTGTAATGGGTTGTAATCTTTTCTCCTCCCCCATTTCTTTGTATGAGTTTTACTTGTTTATTATGGTAAGCGATGGCCTATAAACATGAAATTGGACTAATGTGCAAATTAGGACTTAATTGTAAAATTTGACTATTGTTTGGAGGAAATTGTAATTTGCATGTAAATAAAGAAATAATTAAATAATTAGAGGTAATAAAACACAAAACACAAACGGAGACCAACCGCAAGGTTGGGTGAGCATTCTAAAACCCATACCTAGTTTTCGAATCCGATCTCTGAGGATGGCTGCTAGGGCCCTCCGTGGAATCTAGTTTCTGTATAGTGTGTCTCGGATCTTATCCGGGTGGCAACTAGAGCCCACGTTGTATTTCTTAGCAGGCCCTGAGCCCGCACAGTATCGTGGTTGCCAACACTTGGGCGAGCACTGAACCCCGGCGCCTACAGTTCCCCACAATCTAAAGAACTCAAATGAACCCTCAAACACACCAAAATGCTTGTAGAATAAAGCGATCTAAAAATCAAAAGGAAAATACTTAAAAATTTGCCAAATATTCCTCTGATGGAGATTGGGCACAAGATCAATGTCTATAGACTCCTGAAATAGTGGGGAATGAAGTAAAAATATTGACCTTGACTGATTAGCAAAGAAATGAACGTTCCAACTTCACATACCTTGAGCAGAAATTTAAAATTAAAATCTAGAAATTTTCGGGCTGAATCTGCTCAAACGGATACCACCAATGTGTAAAGGACATCGAGAAATAGTTGGGTACCAAATTTCAGGTCAATCGGAACTCGTTTGACCAGTGAACGGAGATGGGAAAGTTTCATGTGCTATAGTGACAACCGGGAAGTTCAGAGGCTTCCCTAGAACTTTCGTGTGTCTGCCAGCTATATCTGAAGAGGAAGATAAAAAAATTACCACTTTAGTCCCTGCATTTTTTGAAAATTTTCTATTTAATCCTTCCACTTTGGGGCTTGAGATAAATGCTAGCAATTAAATGAGTTAACACCCCACATCAACCAAACAACAATACTGTAACAACTCGGCAACAACCAATCCACCAACAACAACCCAACATCAATGACAATAACTCAACATCAACAACAACAACTGAATGACCAAACAACAAGCAAATCAACTAAAAATCAATAGTTCATCAATGACACAACAACCCATCATCAACCCAACATCAACAGTATCATTTATTATTTTCTTAAATAAATTAAGGGTTATTACATGTAGTCTTTTTATGTAAATATTTAGTTTATGTAGCAGTAGACCCCACATCAATTATGCCACCTAAAATGCCATGTCGGCACCTTCACACTCAATTTTGACCAAGATTAATTTTGGGCTATATTTTGCTACATATTTGCCTAATTGGGACATTTTTGCTAAAATTTTAAAAGTGGACTAAAATTGCAACTAGTCAAATAGGTTTGAATTTTTTAGACTATTAGCCCCTTTAAAATAATATAGGTTGATCACATACTATCAAGCAAAAAATTTGGTTGACCATAGAAAATCAATTCTCAAAAATTTGATATTTACTTTTGCAAAATTAATTTCATAGTTTAATAAAAATATTATGATTTAATTAGTTTTTGTAAAATTAACATCAATGTATTTTAATTAAAATTA
>CATIWK010088703.1:0-11854 GCA_949634005.1 Mallotus japonicus
TTAAATCATCAATTATTCAAATACTACAATATTTATACACAATTATAAAACTTCCGGAAATTAATCAAAATATATAAAATACTAATTTAATCAATAAAATTAATTTATACAATCTAAAAATTAAAATCATCAATAAACATACTATTTAACTATATATTTACCAAAAATTCACTTAAAATTAATTTACACAAATTAATTCCAAAAATTATATTTTCACAAATTAATTTCAAAAAAATAAAATAAATTTAGAAAAATATAAAAATTATATATATACAGAGCGCTTAGTCTCCATAATACTAATCTAACATCAATTTAACATAATCTAAATAATCTAACTCAAAATCACAAAAAAATTCAAAAACTAAACCTAGAGCTAAAATCACAAAATTGAAGGACTAGATCAAGTAATTACCTAAAATTGATTTGGGGTAATTAATACCCGGGATTTAAGCTTCAAATTAAGCCCAAGAATGTGGCCGGAGCTCCACCGGAACGTTCCGGTGTCTTCCCCCTTCATTCGGCCTACGCGAGAAATGGGAGGGAGAGAGAGAGAATGACGTCGCTGGAGAGGAAGGAGGAGGAAGAGGCTTGCTGTGGTGGCTTCTGACTCTAAACGACGGCGGTCTGGTGGCTGGAGGTGGCGGCAATGGCAGAAGGCAGCAAGAAGAAGAAAAAGAAAAAGAAGGAAAGAAAGAATGGCCCAAAAAAAATTAAAAGCTTATGACTTTTTTTTATAATAATAATAATCACTTTTATTCTCTACCACTCAAACCTCTACACACACACTTATACACACAAACATAATATAATAATACATCTATAGAATAATAATCAACATAATCACTCAAAACACTAATTAAATAAAAATGTAATTAAACTTAATATTTCACTTAATTAATAATAGTAAAAAAAATAAAATTAAGAATAATTCTTATGTTTAATGAAATTTCACAAATTAAAAATAATTATAAAAATAAAAATTTTATTAACACTGCAAAACTCAAAATAAATTTTAAAATT
Organism: Mallotus japonicus; assembly: GCA_949634005.1. NCBI lineage: Eukaryota > Viridiplantae > Streptophyta > Magnoliopsida > Malpighiales > Euphorbiaceae > Mallotus > Mallotus japonicus. The sequence continues at coordinate 1,021 of CATIWK010088703.1, forward strand.
TTATTTAATAAAATATGAGGCATTACACTACAGCTCCAGATCATCGCTTGAAAGCTGAAAATGATGAATAAACAGTAAGCGGAGGGCTTGGATTGACCAAAGCTCCTCCGACGATCAAGCCAATATGGCATTTTCCAACGTGGAACAGACTAGCTATGAAGCATAAGAGTATCACATAACTTGGATTTTATTATAGAATTATTATGTAAGGAAGAAGAATGCTTTGTTCATGTTCATAGTAGTGTTGTTTTGATGAGAAAGGAGAAAAGAAGAAGAAGAAGGAAGAGAAGAAAAATGAGTGATGATGAGAATGGTACCACGAGAGAGGATCTCTCATGAGTCCCTCTTACCTTTTATACCTTGTGATGCGGATTTGGGCGGTGGAGCAATGGTAAACAAGCCTGGCAACGGTATAGTACATCTCAACAGTGGGAGGCTGTCATTAGCCTTCTTCAGTCCCGTCACCAGCCTACAACAAGTGGCTACATGTGCAGTGCAAGTAATAGGGAGGTGCTAACAGTTGTCAGGGCTTCTCTAAGTGCAATGAGCACTTGTCAGGTGGGCGATAACCAGTTTGCTTTTCTAGTGTTGCCATTGGCTAACTATTCGGCAATTTGGAGTAGTGGTGGATGAGTTGGACATGGGTTCTCAGATAGGGGTGATGACATGGCAGGTCAGCTCAGTCAATGAGACAAGTGTCATTGTCTGATTGGACAGATATTTCATGCATCATCAATAGCCCCCCAGCCATGCATGAGATATTTCATGCATCATCAATAGCCCCCCAGCCATGCATAAGGAGCTCGACAGTCATCTCAGGCCTGGATGACCAGAATGGCATGTGCCACACTGGTTGATTATGTTCTTCTGACAGGCGTAATAATTAGAGAGAGGGGTGAGTGGCAGTTACTGTAGAGAGTGGAGGTTACGTGTCGCTCCGGGAGAGCCTACATTCAAGGTGATTTCTCCGTTTCAACTACCCTTTCTCTTCCCCCTCTCCTGCCATTTATCAGAGGGTTTGTTTAAAATTTGAATTAATTGAAACTGTTCCTCTAGCGCGAGTAGTTGGGTTTTTGAAATCGAATCACAACCGTTCATCATTTCCTTCCTCCATTGTCTATAAAGGCGCTGCCTGTTTCCAGAAGACTCTACCCCTTCACTTTCCTTTCTTTCTTTTTCCTCATTCTACTTTACCTTCCCTCGTGAGATATGTGCCTCTCTTCATTCTGGATATTTGCTATTATAATTCTCCTGTAAGTACGTCATTCTCTGCTCTCTTCATAACATTTCTTGTTTTTTTTTTATTTTGTTACTTCGGAAAATGAGTGAATTAGAAAAATTTTAAAATTATATTTAATAAAATATGAGGCATTACACTATAACTCCAGATCATCGCTCGAAAGTTGGAAATGATGAATAAACAGTAAGCGGAGGGCTTGGATTGACCAAAGCCCCTCCGACGATCAAGCCAATATGGCATTTTCCAGCGTGGAACATACTAGCTATGGAGCATAAAAGTATCACATAACTTGGATTTTATTATAGGATTATTAAGTAAGGAAGAAGAATGCTATATTCATGTTCAGAGTAGTGTTGTTCTGAGGAGAAAGGAGAAAAGAAGAAGAAGAAGAAGGAAGAGAAGAAAAATGAGTGACGATGAGAATAGTAACACGAGAGAGGATCTCTCATGAGTCCCTCTTACCTTTTATACCTTGTGATGGGGATTTAGGCGGTGGAGTAATGGTAAACAAGCCTGGCAACGGTAGAGTACACCTCAACGGTGGGAGGCTATCATTAGCCTTCTTCAGTCCCGTCACCAGCCTATAACAAGTGGCTACATGTGCAGTGCAAGTAATAGGGAGGTGCTAACAATTGTCAGGGCTTCTCTAAGTGCAATGAGCACTTGTCAGGTGGGCGGCAACCAGTTTGCATTTTTGGTGTTACCATTGGCTAACTATTCGGCAATTTGGGGTAGTGGTGGATGAGTTGGACATGGGTTCTCAGATAGGGGTGATGACATGGCAGGTCAGCTCAATCAATGGGACACATGTCATTGTCTGATTGGACAGATATTTCATGCATTATTAATAGCCCCCCAGCCATGCATGATATATTTCATGCATCATCAATAGGCCCCCAGCCATGCATAAAGAGCTCGACAGTCATCTCAGGCCTGGATGACCAGAATGGCATGTGCCACACTGGTTGATTATGTTCTTCTGACAGGCATAATAATTAGAGAGAGGGGTGAGTGGCAGTTACTGCAGAGAGTGGCGGTTACGTGTCGCTCCGGGAGAGCCTACATTCAAGGTGATTTCTCCGTTTCAACTACCCTTTCTCTTCCCCCTCTCCTGCCATTTATCAGAGGGTTTGTTTAAAATTTGAATTAATTGAAACTGTTCCTCTAGCACGAGTAGTTGGGTTTTTGAAATCGAATCACAACCGTTCATCATTTCCTTCCTCCATTGTCTATAAAGGCGCTGCCTGTTTCCAGAAGACTCTACCCCTTCACTTTCCTTTCTTTTTTTTTCCTCATTCTACTCTGCCCTCCCTCATAAGATATGTGCCTCTCTTCCTTCTGGATATTTGCTATTACAATTCTCCTGTAAGTACATCATTCTCTGCTCTCTTCATAACATTTCTTGTTTTTTTTTATTTTGTTACTTCGGAAAATGAGTGAATTAGAAAATTTTTTTAGTACACCTCTAAATCGAAACCAGAGGTTCAGGATCTTTAAAGTGGAACCACTAGTGCTGTTTCGGTCTCTTTTCTCTCTAGAGAGATGGCGAATGCAGCTTTGATATTGCAGATCTCGATTTTGCTTTTTAATCTACTTTGTTTAAACCAAAATCACCAAGTTCATCCTCCTTTCCACTAACATCACCAGCATCACCACCACAATGTCCCCGCTCAAGAACCAATCCACTCTCATCTACATTGTTATCCCCCCACTGAAGACCCTTTTCTTCCACTGTACTGGTTTTCATTTTCACCAGTTAAGCCACCAAGCTATCTATTTCTAGATAGCGTGGGTGCAGTGCAGGATCTACCATCTGTAGAATTCATCATTACTGATGAAATCCTCACCGATCGAGCAAATACTTAGTTTCAAGCTTTAGCAACTCCTTAAAAATTGACGCATATATCCTTGAGTCTCAACCTACCAGCGTGTGCTTTTCACTCTCCGTTTCAAGTTAATGATGGATCTCCAGCGTTGGAACTGTCCAAGTTGCGTAAAGGAGGCCTAGATATAAATGCTGTAGCTAATCATGGCTCCCCCTGCCACAAAGACAGATGCAAGTTTAAGCATGCTTGAAAATCAACAGACATATGGCACTAGGCTATAGGAAATGAAGAAAGAATTAGGCTTTGTCCTTCTTGCTAGCCCAGATGGAGGTGATCCTCCCCTTGATTAAGTCCCAGTTCCATTTTGTCTCGCAGACAACCTATTTTGACTGAGCATCATCGATCCTCTCAAGCCTGCGAGCTGCTTTTCATTTTTTCTTCTAGGTATACATTTGTTTGGTTTATTTTTATCTTCTATTGATCATTCGACAGTTAGTCAGTTGATTGAACTCACTTTTGGTGTAGGAGAGTTCACATTTGACTTGCATGTGGCTCCTTTCAAAGCAGCCCCAATGTCATGGACTACTTAGAAGTAGTTTTCTTTTGTCACTAGTCCTTTTAGGACCCCCTCTTTGTATCAGGAGTTTCTATCTCTATGAATGAAATCCAAATTTGTCAAAAAAAAATAATCGAAACCAAAGCATCTAAAGAAACCCTTAGGAAACAGATCTTATGATAGGGACGCGATATCAATTAGAGCCCCCTTGCCCATTAAGAGAATACTAGTAACGGAGAAATCTGTAGGGATCACTGAGGCATAGAAGAACAGCAAGGACATGTTCTTCTTCTTGAAACAAGTTGAGTATGGCATGGATTTGCCACCGTCGCCATTTTTTGTTGAGGTTTTCAACTTTTACTCTAGATGCCCTTAACTCCACATAGTGCTCTGATTATGATCACTTTCCCCATCCTCTGTAACAAACTTGGGGATGTACCTTCTATTAATTTGTTTATAACATTCTTCGAGCACAGGAGGTTATCTAGTGGGTTTTTTAACTTCACTAGTAGGCCTGGGTTAGCCCTTTACATGCCTGAAATGGATAAGGGATGGAGGAATAAATATTTAGTGGCCAGGTTAAAGGACGACTGGCCATTGTCAAAATGGGGTTTTGACCTAAGGGTTGCCTGCATCCCAGTCCTTCACAAGGCCAACTGCATCCCAGTCAAAATGTATTCATGTAAAAGACATTATTGCAATTGTAATGTGCTTAGCTTTAGGGGGTAAAATATATACAACAATTCTTCTCAAGAAATAGATGAAAATGGACCAAACAAAGAATAATTAGAACTTATGAATGTAAAAATTCAAATTAAACAATTACTCATATTATAATAAAATTTACCAATTACAACTATAATTGGTGAAGTCATCATCATATAAGCTACAGCTGCAGTCTACCCGGCCAACATCAAATTAACTTGGATGATAAAGAGAAGTTACAAAAATTTGGTAAGCCAGGAGCTTCAAAGTGAGCATCCATCAAACACATCAATTCTTCTAGGATTTCTGAGCTTCAATCGCCTTTTGGCGGTCCCTGAGCTTCTTATTGCGAGCATCCTTTCGTTCATGGTGTTTCTGGGTGAAATAGAAGATGTTCATAAATTAGCAAGACGAATCTCCTTCACATTTGTTAGAGACGAGTAGATTTAGAAAATCCTGAAAATAGATTTTTGAGTACTGAACTCACAGTAGAGTTAAAACTTAAAATGGCAACATATTAAGAAAATTGAAATTGGTTACACTACACATGATGCACAAGGCTAAGCTTATAAATAAATTTGGTATTCTCGAGTAAAAAGTGCCAGAAAATTGTACATTCCATTTTTTACACCAAAATTATGAACTTGAAGATTAGAAACATATAAAACATGCTCTTTCACTAGTACTAGTAGTATCGAGGTATATAACTTTTTTGGAATAGCCTAATGTAAATTGGTGTCACATATGTATAGCATAGAAAAGGTCAAGAAAGAGGGCAAGCAGCATAAGAGGCCAATAGAGCTCACCTAAATAGCCTCAAGAAGTCCTCTATTTTTACGTAACAGAGAAATGTTCTGCAATATTTCATCATCCTTGGCAGTTTGCTGCCTATCAGGAACAGGGCTAGTCTCTTCCCTAGCCTCCACATCCTCAACAGAGCTCTGCTTAATTTTCTTCGATGCCGATGAAGAAGATTGACCTTGAAGCTCCATCTTTAGCTCTTCATGATACTGCTTTTGATGGGCTTCCAGCTGCAATATCCAAAATGTTATCATGTCAACAGGAACACTGAGAAACTACTTGTGCATATCAGAAAGAACACTAGCATCATTTATCCAAAGAAAAGCAAAGTGACACAAACAGGTTAAAACAAGTAGTAACTAAACAGTATGGAGAAAGGATAAAAGAAGAAAATTGCACAAGGGCATCTAGCGCAGGGGTAGCTGAACTTGCAGGCAGGAGAGAGGTTACACCTCTTAGCCCAGCAATTGTATTGATACATACACCCAATTGTTAAACAGTGTTTTCCACGGAGTCACTACTGCTACACACCTTTCGCTTTGTCTCTGCAGCTTCAATAGCTTCAGTTCGACTGATGTACCCCTGCACCAACATATTTTGTGGGTCATCAAGATCTTCCTTTCCCACTCCTAGAATTGGAAGAACTTCATTTTTGGCAGCAACTTGCAAACGTTTGATGGCCTCAGCATAGTCAGGAACATAACCTTCTGCCTCATTATCAACAAAAGGTGATAGGTGCAGTGGAGGAATCCTGATGGCAGAACATAATGTTAGAATTGAACCAATTTTTTTGCCTGATGCTGGCTAATAAGAGAAATAATAAAATGTAACAAGGTGCAGGCCAAGTACCTAGACAAGAAAAAATACAAACTAGAAAAGCATGAAGACATGAGAACAAAGAACCAGACTATAACTGCAAAGAAACAGACCTTAGAAATAAAAATGAAGCGCTACTAAAAAAATTCACATCAACCAGTGGCAACACAGTAACTGTAGTTTGAGTCCTTAATTATTCTGAAACAAAACACAGTGTTATTTTTCTGTTAACTGACTAACCAATGTCCTCTTCTTTTTCTCTCCTTTTTTCCATGACAATTTTCTTATAAGTTTGTTTAAAATGCACATCATCAGTTAAAATAAACCTTAATTATTAAATTTGTAAATAATTTGAGTGGATGATTACCGACAGATGTGAACACCCAAAAAAGGTGCTCCCTGGGAATATGGTAAGCATGCAATCTATTGCATATCATAGCCACCAAAATTCAAAATTTAATAAGAGGAAAACAAAGACAAAACGTGGATATTTGTTGTAGACCCAGATGACAGAAAACAATGCTGCATCAACTTCCCACCAACAATTCTTAATTGACATTTGATCCTTGCATGGATAACGTCATAAACCACAGTAGTTAAAAATATTATAAAGAAATGACACTAGTAATAACATTAATGATCAATAACAGCAGCATTGAATTTCAAAAAAAAAAATTACCACATTTACTAATGTAGAGAAATAGGTACAGAACATGAGAAAGCAATGAGCACCTAAACAGAAGAAAACAATTTTGCATTTCCTGAAATTACCTCCCCACTGAATAATCTTCAGTTGGCAATATGATCCTTGCATTCACACAATCATAAATCCACTGTGGTTGAACATATTCCCTTGAAAAGTATTTATGACCTTGGGATGGCCTGTCAACAATCTGCACAGATCAAAACATTCACTAAGCTTAAACCACATCCCAGCACACTAAGACAAAACTTGTGTGCATGGACATAGGCATCCACAAGAACATGTTTATATGCATCAAACCTGATGAGTAATGCCCTGGTCTGCTTCCTTGAATGGAGCCCCATCTCCATCCCAAGAAACAACACCGCCAAAAGCAGGAATGACAGAGCAAGGACTCACGGGGAACTGGACATGTATATCATTAGTAAACTATATAAACAAAAACATAAGGAAAAATAAGAATCATGACCATAATAATCACCTTGATTGAAGAACCAATCAAATGAAATGGCTAGGCATCATGGACAGGACATACATATCTTTGTAAACAACCCAATCTCAAGTTTTCAAGAAAATAATAAACCAGTTAACACTGATCAACGAGATAAAATTTGAATGACTTTTTATTCTGCACCCACACTGCAGTGATGGGGAATAGTTTGACATCACAAAATTAAAGATACCAGGTTTAAGCAATGATGCTAGTAGCTTATGCAAAATCTAACCAAGACAAAATGTAAGAGATGCAGAATGTAGGCCTCGAAATAATGCTGGAACTATAGTCCATTAGTTATAATAACAGATTTATGTATATCATGCAAACACTTTGTCAAGAAAATGAGTAATAAACCTAAATCCATACCGAGAAAGCAAGGTACTTTCTGAATTTACAAATGTTTGATAAATCCAAAAAAAAAAAAAATCAATAAACAAGATAGGAGACAAAAGGTGATTGAAATTTAGAAACTTCAATGCAGGCCAGTGAGAACTATCTAAATAAACTGCAAGCTATATGGGAGGATCATCTACCCTAATCCTTCTCACAACTTTGACAGAGGCAGGTCACAGGTGTCACACCCACAACATTGGCAAAACCATACAAGTTAACTAATAACTTCAACAAATGTTACCAGAAAAGCTTTATAATTTCAAAAATAAACTATAAATCAGCCATACAAGTTAACTATTAACTTCAACAAATTTAGCAAATGTTATCAGCCACAATTATATTTTAAACCATTTAAATTCATTATCAATGATGGTGCTTGAGCATAAGGTTTGTATCAATGATGGTGCTTGAGCTTAAGGTTTGTTATCAATGATGGTGCTTGAGCTTGTTGTCGTGTATCATTTTTTATACAGTTTAGTGATAGAAAATCTGAAAAGGTTAAAATTAACAGTCATCTTTAGTTGTTTCATGTTATTTACAAAGTGTAATTTGTGAAGTTAACATACAAGAGATCACATCAGAAGCATCACAACTGTAGCACAATATTGGACCTCAAGATATAGTGAAATCCAGCACTGATTGAAATGTCACCTGGTAAAGCTAACATGACACTGTCATTAACATCATAAAGCAAAACTTGCTGCATCGCATGAGGGGTCAGCCATGTAATCTTTTGACCTTCAAGCTCGGCCTACAGAGATTAAAAGTGCAGCAAATAAGTTTCAGACAACTGACAACAGCAGATTAAAAGAATAAGGAACAGGACCCTGTATACTACCTGATAATATATGCCCTTTACAGACACAAAAACCTTTCGCAATTTATGAGTGCGGACTATATAGGCTTGCCATTCATGACTCAACCTGGTAAAATAGAAACATATAATAATAAGTTACAAATCTTAACACCAAGCAGGAAGACAGTATGTTAACGTTTCCTCATTTAATAAATAAAAGATTTGACATGCAAGTACTACCTCTGACAGTTGTGGACACATTCCTCGTCAATTTTCAACCTTTCTATAGCAGGTAACATTGCAAAAAGGTGCACCATTGTGAGGCAATCATCCAAATCTCTACGAGCATCAACAAACTTGGGATACCTAAAACAAAAGGAAAAGAAATAAACAGAGATTATAAGGAATTCCTCCGAACCGTCACATTGTTTGGAATATGAGAAAGTTATATTAAATTGACATTGTATTCTTTCTAAATGCCTTTATTTCTAGAACAGTTGAAGGAATCAAAACATGATAACTAAATCAATAGAATTTGGTCGAAGTGAAATTACACTCTTTCATTAAACCAAAACTTTCCAAACACTACACATTAGCATTCATTTGTGCATATGGAAAAAACCTTTGAAGAATGACACGGTCATAACTAGGAGTAGGTTGATGACTCTGGAGCCGAATAGCCTGATCATTATCTTTCTTTGCCAAAGCTTTCTTTATTTTCTTCTGGTAAGCCCTAATTTCTCTAAACTTCTCGAGCAACGGCTCATGTTGAAGGTAAGCAATATCTTTCACATGATAGTAAGTATGGTGATTTCCTTTCACCTTCTTTTTCGGCTCCCGAGGAAAAATTCCTTTCAGAATGCATAGTCTCCTACACAATATAAACAAATACACAGATAAAAAACAGCAGCAGCAGCAGCAACAAAATCTATAAAACGCAGCCATAATGAAGCAGTACCTGAAAAGAGAGAGACTGCACTGGAGCTGCTTGACGGCTTGTGACCTGGTGATGAATCTAGCGGCGTTACCTTCCTTCTTCTTTCCCTGAAAAGAAATTGAGTAAATAGAGAGTGAATTATTAACGGAAAATGTGTGAAAATAAACGGAGATTGCTGCCGTTACTGTTGATCTTTGATTGACTTACCGGAGGTCTGTAGTGCTTAATCTTCCTTGTCATGGCTGCAAATGAGCTTTCAGCTGAACAGAGCCAGTCCAGAGAAGGAGAAAAAAAGGAAGCCACAGACAGGAAGAGAATAAGCTAGGATTTAGGATTTAGTAACGGGAGTTTTACAAAAATACCCGTTTTTTAGCTGAATTTTTCAGTAAAATGTCCGTTTTTATCAAATATTACACGCGTACCCATCTTTTGTAAAAAATTACACGCGTATCCAAATTTCCGTCACTTATGTTTTCCGCTTTCTTTGATTTTTTTTTTTGTGTTAAAGATCCGTGGTTTTTGTTTATCTTTATGCTTTTCTTCATGGAGATTTTGTGAAACTTTTTATGATGGGTATTGCTGTGGGTTCTGCTATTGCTTTGTTAGCTGAATCTAAAGATGAAATTTCCGAAGCTAAGTCTAAAGCTTCTTCTTCATCGACTTCAACTTCCCCACCACCAATCCCAACTGCTTCTGTGCTGGAATCGGAGAAAATTGAGGAGTCTGCTGCTCCGCCAATTGCTAAACTGGCAGTTGTTGTGGGGTCAGTTGTGCATCCAGCGTCTGAAGGTGGGAAGAGAGTGGTGGCGTCGCCTTATGCGGATCTAGATCTTGCAAAAAAGCAATGGATCTGAACCAGAGATCAGCGGCAGCTACAACAGCTGCTTCTCGTGGTTACCAGTTCCACCCTACTCGAGCTGCCATTATCGATCTATTTAATCTCTATTTAGGAGTAATTTACTTCTCTCGCACTCCTTCAACTTTTTTTTTTCGAATTCTTAGTTTCATGTACGCAGTTCAATTCAATTGAATCGTTTTATTTATATATGTATATATTTTTTTCAATATTCTATTTCATTTGCAGAGAAGTAATCGCCAAAAACCTGAGGATTCTGCCCGCGAACAACCACCGTGAGTCATTATAATCATCTACTTCCTTTTAATTAGGTTTTATTAGTTTCATTTTAATTGAAAAATTTGTTAATTCAGAACCATTTTGTAGAAATTCATTTCAGTTGAGTTATTACAAAATCATATCATTTCACTTATTTCAGAATTTATTTTAAAATGATTTAAAGACAAGTTTAAAATTGAGTTCTAGTGCTCTTAGACTTTTCTATAAACTCTGTATTAATTCTTTTTGAAGGGAAAATGATTCTGTTATAGGTTGCTTCTTGATACGTCCGGTCCGTTTTACAGGGAAACATCACACCTGCAAGACAGAGCAACGGTGAGAAGACCAGCTGGGCGGGGTGCCAGCCAATCCACTCCGACGGTCAAGTTAGAGAGTTCCTGGAGAGAAATGGATATGGGAACTAGGGTTTTAGTAGGGTTTTTCGTGTGTT
>CATIWK010088708.1:0-11402 GCA_949634005.1 Mallotus japonicus
CGCACCTTACTGCAGAAAGAAAATTTCATGACAGTGCACAAGCAAGACTACATGTATATTTAGCTCCAATATCAATCTTGGATAATAGGAACTTCCCATCGAAACATATTCTCCTCCTTTTCTAACATTGGTAGACGATACGCCCTCCCCTGTATACAAAATAACACCACAATCTCTCTCCAACAGTCTTCATACTGCCCTATATTTATGATTTTCTACTAAACACAGATCCATGAACAGAATGGCTTCTTACAATTCCCACTTGCTCCATTGGACCACTTCATATTCCATTTCCCTTCATATTCCACTTCTCTAACAGTTTCATTGCCCTTGCTTTGCCCTCTGAATATTCTACCTTCTTTTCTACATACCTATAACCTCTCCACTCGGTCAAGGTGATTAAATGTTCAGGATCACAAACCTCCTTTCACTTGGAGAATTTCTTAGTGCCTTCTTGAATGAAACATGCAACCGTGTTGGGAAAAAAGAGGATAGGATTGGAAATCAAGGGTCTGATCTGTTAGCTGTAAAGGATGAAAGAAGACCTGCAGCTTGGGCAGGTAAAATATCACCAAATGTTGACATTGCAGCTGCAGATCTGTCTTTGAAGATGCCCACTTGCCCATCAGTTAATATGGATCCCAACTTTAAGGTGCTCTCTCCAAACCTGCTACCAACCTGACAAGTACCAGGGGAATTGTTGTCAACTGTAGCTTCTGAAATAAATGATTTACCATCATAACCCATGTTTACCAGCCAATTAAAAAAAGCAAATATCCTATATACATAACACAGTTGCCAAACTCAATCTGCATGTACACCCAATTAAAGAAGAAATTCGCAGCACCTATCTTCTGAGACCTACTCATGTTGTTATCTATTTCACCCATTATATAGGGGCAATGTCTTTTTCATTTACATCACTAAAGTCGCATAAATGTTATTGAAAATAGTGCATATTCCAAGCACACAAATATAGATTCTATGAGATAATTTCTAACTCTCTTAGTTTTCTTGTGTCTAAGATTCATAACTGTTAAAAGGGAGCACAGCTATTTCAAATTTCACCAATCTTTTATAGGCTCCATAATCCCCAAGTTTATTATAGATTTCCAAACCAAAAGGGCACCGTATAAACTTGTATTACAAGACCAATGGCCAGGCAGTAGCCTTATTCAAAGAATTTGTTTTAGGAACACACCGCATAACATCCCAACAGTTAATTACTACTCAAAATCCACTGAACAGGGAAATTGGGTGCCCACACTAGAGCCAGTTGCACATATCTTATACGAACACGAATATGTTAAGTTTTGTACACTATTACAGTGTAAGACGACCAAATAGACACCCAACCCTTTTAAAGTAGCCGTTCAGAACTTTCAACTGTACTACACTTCTGATTCAATTACCACAAATTATAATGGAGCATGTAAATCTATAGAATCATTGTGTAATCGAAGCATATTTCAGCATTAGATATTAATTCATATTTCTTCTCTTTTTTTCAACAAGAGGATCACTTCCCAAAGAAAATATTATAGATGTGTATCTACAGAATGCTTTTGGCTGTCACTTCAATTCAGTATTTAATATTGAATTTCCATAGAGACGTATTATATTCATTTGACATATTACCGCAATCAATTGAAAGTTAACTTCATGTAATCCACAATAGAGTTGTTACTTATCTACACCAAGAAATGCATTTTTTCTGATTTCAATTTTAACAGACATGGTCCATATTGAATCAAGACTCTAGAGCTGCATCTAATGAGTTTAAGCCCCCATAAGTTACAACTAATTACATGTTGAGGTCTCTCTTTCTCTGCCACCATGCAAAATGTCATTGAATATCACCTCACCTCCCCCTACAAAACCCCAAACACTTTTTCTTTTTGGATACCTTGAAGAAAGTAACCAACTGAAAAGTGGAAGCATAAAAATTATGTTTGACTATTTATAATTCTATTAAAAATCACAGCATATTAATAACCCTGCAACTACCAATTTACAATTCCATGGCATCGGACGCCATAAACTTTAGAAGGCAAATGGACCTGCTCAACCCAATGGGTTTATTTGGTCACTGAGCCTCAGGCCCAAAGGCACTGATTACAAGTCAGGGGGCAGATTTTCACTCTGTTATAATGAGATGCAAGGCCTCCTAAATCATATCGGGCAGAAAATACAAAAAGCATTCTAAGTAAAGAAAATCAGTGCAGAAAGCTATACCTGCATAAAAGATTTCAAAATAGGTGCTGCTACACCAAAACTTGAGTTGTCATCCAAATCAATCTTTTGCGAAAGCTCACCATTGGTATAGGCTTTCCAGGAACTTCTTGAAGATATATCATCTGAAGCTGCTGGAACTGATGTCTTAGTTGTTCCTCTTGAAGACAATGCCGGTGCACTAGATAATTAAAATGAAATTAGATTAATTTGCAAGAAAATATAACACACAATTTCTGATATATAGAATATAACATAGCAGTGCCAGTAACTGAAACATGAGCACACTTCTCAAATTGAACCAATTCTCTGGGTTTAAAAATTTGTCAAAAAAGAAATTTAACAGGTAAAATCAATCAACCAGAACTAGGGTTAACCACTACCATTATGCTCATTTACTTAAGATTGGGAAAACATGCCATTATTGAAGGTGCTGCACTTATAAGATATGGCAAGCCCTGAAAATGTTTTCTTCTAGTTGACATGGGATGTCTCATATCACATGATTCTAAAGAGGAGCCAAAGGTTTTGTCTTAGCTTCTAGCAGTTCAGTCTGAAATGCCAAGACAGCAGCTTGACCTGCCCACGTGATTTTTCTTTACATGAAGATGAACATGATATGATAAATCTGGGTCGCCTATGAACTGGAGAAAAGAAACTTTCTATTATCTCTGTAATAATTAATATATTCACCAAGGATCACATTTTGACTCACCAAATATAATCACACGGAATTCTCTCAGTATTAGGAAATTGGAGATGATTTTTATTAATGTGAGAGAATATTGGTTGACATGACAAGTTGGCACTCTTGCATGACAAACAGCATGAATAAAAATTTTAGTTCAGCACAAGAACTTGGCCTATTTGGATATTTGCAAACAAATTTTCTGTCTTGATATCCAATAGGTTTATTTTAATTCCTTTGAGCTGATCCAAGGACCACTTCAGCTGGATGTATCTGAGGATTTGTCATCTTCTATAACAGGCCATCCCAGTTAAACATGAAATTAAAAAAAGCTAAAAAGTTTCAATTTGCAGGAATAAGATTTTGATTTAAGTTGAAGCACTATGGCAGCTGTTTGGCCAGTTAATTAATGAATCTTAGATGGTGAAACTGAAACGGAAACAACGAAAAATTGGACATATTGAAGCTGATAAACAATGAAATTTTTTAGTTAACCGTAATTATTTGGTATTGGTTGGTTTTCTTTATGATGTTGGATCTTTTTCATTCACCCCCCACAGTTCAACAATTTGTAACATAAACAAAGCACTAACCTGATTGGAAGGTATTTGAAACGAGGAACAGTAGAGCATCTCATTATATTTGATTCTGGATTAGAAGGCAGTTTCTGCACAGTATCTGTATACATCCGATTTAGTTGCATGAAAAACCCAAAGAGAACTGCATGTCGTAGGTACGACTGTCTCTCGTTCTCCCAAAGGTATGGCTCATACCTTCAATGAATAAAACAAATAAGAAACTACATATGAGGCGACCATACCTTAATGAGCAATTACCAATAATTCAAAATACAAATAGAATAAACACAGTAAAGAGAAACCCTTAAGGATTATCAGTGCAGCAGCAACATTAGTGGCATAGGCAAAAACTTGTAAGGTTCGAATGAAAGTATGCAATCAAAATAGGCAGCATTGCAAAATTTTCTTAAAGGTAGTTCCAAGGGACTGGTGTTGTGCACAAGTATCTACCTATAAACAGTACAGGGCACTACTTTGGTAGAAAATCATAAAGAACTTGAAGTTAATTTATGTAAGAATTGACTAGAATTTCCACCATCTGATTTTGACAGTCAGAAGGAAAAAATCAAATATTAAACTTATAAGAAATTGCTTAAAAATATGAACAGAATTATAAAACATTCGAAGCTTAGGACTTAAATTTCCAAGGCATCATCCATGGTACAGTTTCCATTGTAAGTAAACTTTCTGCAATAAATCCTAAAGAGATCTACAAAGTTCTTGTAAAGTTTCTGCAAAAGAAGAAAATGGTCTCTATTGAACAGAAAGCAGATAGATCTCTAGTGCTCCTATTCGTGACTGGGCTTAAAGTCCTAAATGATAAGCAAATAACATTTTGAATAGATATGTATATATAATCCCTAAATGAAATAGATTAAACACCTCCTAATTTCAATCAAATCTTGCCTAAACTAACTAATTGCTACCATATTGCAATAAAATTACATATAAATTATTACATATCATACATATAGTTCCTATTTCCTTGCATGACAAAAGGAAGCTGTAAAACTAGACCAAGATTTTTTTTTCCTTTCACCGTCACTGCATATGAAAATAATTACAAAAGCACTTTCTTGTTTTCAGGTGAGAGGAAGACATTTTTGGGTATCTCAATTTTGCACAATACCAATAAAGTAAACCTAGATGCTTTGTCCAACTACATGCTAAAAATACTGTATTAAATGTACAAGCCACAACAATTCAACAGTCTTCTACCAAGACCATGATTCATACAAGTCACATCGTATGCTCTATAAATTATTCCGGTTTCTGCAATATCCATCATGCCTCAAATGTTGATCTTGAAAAGGAGAATGCTAGCATTGCTAGGATTCATGAGCAAGAAACACTGACAATCATTGATTCTAACTTTGCTATCATAAAAATGTAAATGCAGTAGTAAAAGATCATAAATTTCTTCTTAAACATATATATTTATATTTGACAAAAAAAAAAAAGAAAGAAACTTACGTTAGCCAATCTATTGGGTCCAATTTTTGTGAAAAGCGATTAATTAATCCATCAATACGCTCTCTAAATACTGACTTAGCTTGGCTTTGCTCCGGCTTCCTTCTGAAAGAGACCTTTATCTTAGGAATTTTTGATAAGTCTTCAGCAGTTCTAGAATCACCTCCAGAGAGAACATCTGCAGCAAATTTTAAGTCTAACAAAATTTGCAGAACTCCTTTCTCCGACACCTGAGATACATGAGCCTCTTTGGTGGAAAGGAAGTTCTCATAAATTTCAATAAGCTGCATGAAATATCAGAATGCAAGGTGTAAGTATTTGTTAATCTTAGGACAAACCAATTTCTCTGAACATACTGAACTGCCACATAAATAAAATTCTACAGAAGAAAAAGGATTGTAAGAGAAGGGGGGGAAAATACAAGCAATAAATGGAGGTGTGCAACTATGAGTAAAAAAGAACAACTGTGCCATTTTTCTTTCTAAAATCAACATTTGTGATGCTTCAAGAATATGAAATTGCTTCAAATTCTTCAGAAGGCAATATTAACTGATTTAATCAATTGGGTAACATCCCCAAACTATTATGTACTAACTATCAAAAACCATAAAATACGATCCACTCAACATTTTTAGTCCAGAAGGGTTAAGGCACTATGCAAGAAAAGCGATAAGCAGCAAGCAGTTTGAAACAAAGTAACAGCTGCATTGCTTTTTGGACAGAATTATTTCTACTGCCCAGCTTATATAAAATTGAACTCTAGCATGTTCTGACCTATGCATCCAGCTCAAATGAGCAAAATTACAAGGGATTATCCTTTCATCTCTAGCTCTAGCACGTGCTGTTCTAAAAAGATTGACATGATAGCTCTCTTGCTTCTACACTGGGATGACTAAAAGTCAGAATAAGGAGAAAAAATATGGAATAAAGATCAGAATAACAGGTAAAGGACTCAATTCTACAAGGACAAGAGTTTACAACAATACAACAAAATATAACATACAAGTGTGCATGTCTAAA
The DNA here is from genome assembly GCA_949634005.1 of Mallotus japonicus. Classification (NCBI taxonomy): domain Eukaryota; kingdom Viridiplantae; phylum Streptophyta; class Magnoliopsida; order Malpighiales; family Euphorbiaceae; genus Mallotus; species Mallotus japonicus. The sequence goes on from CATIWK010088708.1 coordinate 5,989, forward strand.
TTATAATCCATGGAATAAGTAAAATCAGATTGCCATTCAAGCTACATACCTTTTCCAATAGTCTTGCTGCAAACTTTTGCAGAATTGATTTGTCAAGTACATGACCACCTATCCTATGAATTTCTTCACATGCTCGAAACAGAAATGAGATAATGTAAAGAGAAGGCATGGATGGGAGTGATATTTTCATTTCAGAATGGTTCTCATCAGATTGTTCTTGCTTGACTACTGTCTCATCCCAACCCTGCACAATATCAATAACATAAAAAAGCTAGTATACTTGAGAACCAAGCACGTAACAAGAACAAGAGAGCACAACAAAACATCAAATCACCTGTTATCTTATGTTTAATTAGTCAATCAGATACGTGCAATATTTTACAACAATTTGCCACAACGTGTACTTCCATGTAGTTAATTGGTACACTATGCTAAACCAGTGTTTGCGTGTGGTGTAGATTCCCAAAATACTTGGCCATGATCTTACACAAAGAAGCATATTTGTGACAATGTCTGCACAGGCGTGCATATGCACCTAAAGTAACAATATGAGTTAAGAAAAGGTAGTGATTTAACTTCTTATTGTGTGTTATACACATAACAAAGTATGAGAATGCAACTGCCCTACCATCACTTGGCACTTTAATTCTGCACATGCATTTTTAACTAATTAAAATCTTACTAACACAAACAACGAATTGCGTAAACTGACTTATGAATCATTGCTATTTGACCTGGACCTGTTATAAAAAAGGTTGAGGGATTGTTACAACTTCACTCAGGTCACTAGCCTAGCCTTGGTCAAAAGGGAGATCCAAAGGACCAACAAGTAAAATGCAAAACTACAGCAATTCCATAACATTCCAAATTTATTAAAATGACAAAAACAAGTGTGTACATGTTGGGGTTTTGTGTGGGGTAGTCTGCAAAAAGTGGAGAAAGAAATATTACAGGCAGCACCAAGAGGATAAGACAGTATCTCAACTTTCATGCATACATCAACTATGTCATATTGATGCATGCTTGAATGCTTACAAAGTAAAAAGAAAGTTGCACATGCATCAAACTCTATTAACTAATATACCATAGCATTATGTAGATTCATAATTCATAACACAAAAAGACAAACATGAAAATACTGAAAAAAAAATTGAAAAAAAAAAAGATTAACTTGTCCATTCAAGTCCACATACCCTCAAAGGAGATGTTGCTGACAATCCATCATCCTTCCCAAGATCCCAAGAAAGAATGGCTGAGAGTTCATCAGATAACCAGGATATCCATAAGCTGTGGGCTCTGATGCAAAGATCCCTTGTGGTTCTAGTTAGTTCCTCGAGTTTAGGGCTTGCTTTTTCAGCCGCACCTAGAAAAGCAGCAGTGGCAGATGAAGTCTGCCATCTAGAGACAGTGGGTGTTTGCCTGCCAGGACTGTCAGCAGTGAGAGAGTCGGTGGCAAATCTAGGTTGCCTCAACACAGATGGTGACTTGTCAAAAACTGAAGCTGTAATATCTTTTGCCCAAAGCCTTGGAGAACCAAGAACCACTGGAATGTGTTTTGTGTGGCTTTGAAACGCAAACAAGAGTCTCCCGATGAAAAGTGATCTCTCAACGACTATAGCAGGAGGCACTGATGGATTTCCTTTGCTGGCATTTTCCATGGCATTGTATAAATTGTCAAGCTCTGCCTTGAGCTCTGCCAATATTGTTGACATGCTGGCATAACAGTTATCTTGTAAGAATGGACACAGATCTTTTAGCCTGAGTGCGGCCTTTGGAGACTCTAAGAAACTAAGCAAGTCTTTAAGAACATTTTGACAACGACTGTCCACAGAATCTCTGATTCGACTAACTTCAGGACCAAAGTACGCATTGAGACAAGTCTGAAAATCATTTTCTTCTTGTGATGCCTTATAACCAGATACCACAGTAGCCTTCTTAGCATTGGGTTCTATGAACCAAACCCCACCACCAGAGGAAGGTCTCTGCAAATAAGCCTGGAAGTCAGTATGTCGGCCAGCAGACTCTCCAATTGCAGAAATGGAATCCTCCACGTGTATACCTCTGGCCAGATCCCCAAAGGACGAGATGATAATAGCTTTCATTCTTTTAAGAAAAGCATCTTCAAAAATCTCATCCCAGAGATCAGACTCATCTTCTAGAACAAGCTCTCGGATCCTACTCCAAGGCAACTCAATCTCAGAGCCAAAAACACTCTTGAGCCAGTCCAAACTGCCCTGCAAGACTTGCTTACTGTCCATAGTCTCCCTGATGGACTTTTCAGCCAATGCAAGCTCTCCGCCAGTGGAAATGGAATCAATCAAGTAGTTACCATGAATGTTACTAACAATCACTGAACCACAATCTCTCAACCAAGCCATACAAGTGGTGGCAATGAAATGCTTATCAAGGGTAAGCATAGAAGACTCGAGTTTATCCCTAAACAATTTCCACATCTTGACCTCCCCATCTGGGTTGGGAATTCCGCCAAACAATTGAGAGGCAGGAGGGGAAGATAGAATAACTTTATAAAAGAGAGGCATATCACTTAAAACTTGCAAAAACAGCTCGCCTACGTGGCCTACAGTAACCTGAATGATGCTGACAACTTGACAAAAGACAGAAACAGCAGCCTCGGAACAGGGAGGGGCAGAGGCAAAAGAGGATAATTTGTGCAAAATCCAAGACTTTCTAGTATCGAGAAACAAAGCAAGCACCTGATAGGGGTCTAAGTCATCAATGACGGCGACGGCAGCCAAAGCATCAGCATAGGCCCCAATTGGGAGGAGAAGAGCTGGATCCAAAAGCCTGTCGCGGCTGCGCTGAGAAATCTGAGCTTTAAAGCTCTCGACGATCTGCCACTGGTGCTGCAGAAGAGGGAAATTGGAGAGGATGTTGGGATCTTGATTAGGAGTGAGGACAAGGTGGACGTGCTTGGCTCGAATGTATCTGGCAGCGGCTTCGAGAAACATGGACTCGTCGAGGCATCCCCAGATGTTCTCGGGAGTGTCGACCAAGTACTTGACCCGACAGGCGATGCCGTAGATTCTAGCACGGGCGGGGTTGGGGGCGGTGAATTTGGGGGTTTCGGAGAGAGGGGAGGAGAGGGAGGTAATGTTAGCCTGGATGGAAGCAATATTAGAAGAGATGGAGTGGCAGGATGACTTCATGAGGACGATGGAATCGGCGGAGTCGATGAGGTCCCTGTAGCGGTTGCCAACCAATTGGCGGAGCTCCTCCTTCTTGTCCTCGATCTGTTTTCTGGTGGAGCGTTCGGCATTCCGTATTTCAGAAATGGGTTTGGTGCGGAAGAGGGTCTCGGCGTCTCTGAATCCTCCACCGCTTAGAGTGGCAGAGCGGTCGTCGGAGGATACTCTCATGATAAAAATGGTTTGATTTTCTTGTGGTGTGTTGTGTTCGGTTCTGGGGGGTCAAATTAAAAGAAAAGAAAAAAAAAAGCTGAGAAGCAACTGCTCTCATTCAGTTGCTGAAACGCGATTGCTTCATTTTAGGCAGATAATAAAGAAAAAAAATCGATGAGATCTGAGGTGAGGAAAAGTATGATGCAGTTGGTGAGCATTGCAGCAAAGGATGGTTAGTTGATAATACAGAGAAAAGAAGAGCAACAGGAAGCGATGGACGATGGTGCCACTGCAAGCAATTGCAAACAGAAATTGGGCGAGGGGAGGATTGGATTGGTGAGGCCGGCGTAGGCAAGAAATTGGGCTCCAAAGTGATGTTTGAACTTAGGTTGTAACTGGGCCTTAGCCTATGTAAGTGACTACAGATCTCAAACTGTTAGTTGGATGAGGCCTTCTGGGCTGGGCTTATTAACGGCACAAGTGCCTTCTTAATTATGATATTTTTATTTTTAATTTATTTATAGTAATTATTATATAATAGCATTTTAGACCTAAATAAGTAGAGATAGAGAGAGAGAGAGAGAGAGAGATGAATGGAGATAGAGGTAGGTAGCAATAGCATTTAGCAAGCAGTTGAAATTAAAAAACAGCATCAGCCTGAGGCTGGCTGTAAGTAAAAGTCCATATGTATTATATGTATATAAATAAATAAATAATGAAACATGTTGATTTGCGTCACCGCTCTCATCAGCCAGCCTATGCCCATCTGCATCTGAAAATTGCATTTTCATCAGCTGACTTTCGTGGCACCCATACATAGATGATACATGAGACCATATGAAATTTCATGTTGTTAAAAAAAATGTTTACATAATTTATATTTATATTCGTATCACAAGTAGTAGTAGGGTTGTGTCCTTAAAATTATCATTAACAATTGTGTTGTGTGAACTCAAGAAACACATTTATAATAAATAAACAAATAAATATATTGGTAGCTCTTTCATTTCATGTGGCTTTGACTATTAGATTTTATTTTATATAATACTACTAAATATAATATGGGATTTGAAGAAAACAATAGAATTAGAAGAAGGGATGATAAATATATGTAAATAACATTTTTATTTTTATTATTATTACAAGAATAACTTAAGAAAAACAAAAAGCCACCAACAAATTAAACAAGGCTAAGCTAGTATGGTGAAATGTAAATGTATTATAAAAATATATTACATTTACTATTGGTGAAAACAAAACAAATGCCACCAACACAACACAACACAACACAACCGCGTAAAGAATATGACTTTTGTTTGTGGGAAGGGCAAGGGGAAGGTCACGTCTGAATGTCATCCCCTTCATAACCAGCTGCTAACTAATTACACTAATTATAATTAACCACTCATTATTTTGTTTTCCTTTGATCTGTTCAAAACGTATACGTTCAACTTTCTTTTTGAAAAAAAATGCATCTATCATTGCATACTATTCTATTTTAATTTATTTTCTTTTTTAATTTGCTTCTTTGTTTCTTTGTTAAATGTCAAGTCAACTCTCTCCATTTCGTGTTGTGCGTTTATGAAATACCTTCTTTCTTCTTCTTCTTCTGTTGATTGGCAGAATGCTGTTTCCACTCTACAATGGAATAATATTGGAATGAATTAATTGTCAGTCGATCATATCATATATGTATATAGCCCAGGGGCCAATTCTCTTTTTCTTTTCTTCATAAGATTATACATACACTGATGCTTTCATCGATATCCGCTGTTGAAATAAATACAACAAACATCATCATCATCATCTTCTTTTTTCTTTAAATTCAAACAAAAAAAAAATGCATTCGGGGAACAACTGGGGAGGATCATTCGACATAATAGCTGCACCTGAGGATTTAGATGAGAGAAGCAGGAGCATGAACATGGACTTGGACAGGGGGGCCCTGCATTCTCAGCACAATTTTCATCGCCCTCACCTCGACGACACTCAGCAGAGCTGGTTGCTATATCCACAAGAAACCAAGAAGAACAACAACCGGGTGGACCTGGGCTG
>CATIWK010088758.1:0-11713 GCA_949634005.1 Mallotus japonicus
ATTTTATAAATAAATAATAATTTTTTTTATAATTATAAGATATATTAATTTTTATATAGTAATTAATTAATAAATAAGTTTACTATTAATTTTTAAGTTTATTAAATAATTTTTTGTTACATATTTATTTTATTTGTATAATAAATATATTTATTTTTAGGTGGAGTCAAAAATAAAATATATATGGTAATTTAGCTAAATTGTTTATAAAATTATAAAAATAAAATAAATTTGGACTAAATTGTTTAAAAAAAAATAAATATAATAATATTAATTAGACAATTACATTTTTTTTCCCGAGTTTTGACTTAATTCACACTTTTCCCCTTTTGTTTGAAAAATCAAGTTTTTTGTCCCTCAATTTTATCTTGTTAACACGTTAGTCCTTTCAATACATTTAGGTCTCTCTACTTTATAAAAATATATAGTTTAGTCTCTTTATTTAAAAAAACATACATTTAATCCCTCTATTTTAACAAAATTAAAAAATTTAATTTTTTTTAATTTTAAATTTTTAAAAGTAACTATTTTTCAATACTTAAACTGGTTTCTATCAACACCTTATAGTTAAAAATCAAGTTATAATTTTAATAATTCATTAATTGTCTTGATTTCACTTTAAATATCAAGTTATTCATTTTTTTTATTTGATTCCAAGAATTTTATTTTTTTAAAAGTTGTTAAAGAGAGAAATTTATTAAATTAAGTGTAAAAGAGTAAATATAAAATAAAATTGATGAAATTAATAATTTAATTTTTCATTTAAAAATTCATAATATTTTCCTGTAAAAAATTTAAAAAAAAAATCTTATTTTAGAATACACATGTTCTATTTTATATAAAACATTTTAATTCTATTACATCTTAAATATTATTCTTTCATTCCATAAAAATTATGTCTTTTATTCTAATTAAAATATTTTTTCAACTATTTTCTATTTTTTTACTTTTTTATTCAAATTTTCTATTCAACTTTTATTCAAATACATAAGTCTTTAGGGGTGAACGTTGAATTATAAAAAGAGACATTTATCTAATTTTGAAGTTAATTACTTTAGAGCACAACATTTAATATATACTAGTCGTGAATCCGTGCTTTGCATAGACTGTAAATAATATATATGTTTTAAAATAATTTTAATAAATTAAAACTACAATTTAATTAAATATCAAAATAAAAACTTATGAAGTTATTGCAAGAATTTTATTTTATTATTTTTTATTAAAAGTATCTATATATTTTTAATATGTATAGTAATAATAATAATTAAAAAATAAAAGAAAAGAAAAAATATAAAATAGTTGAAAAAAAGGATGTTTTAGTTCAAATAAAAGACATAGTTTTTTATGGAAAGGAAGAATAATGTTTTGGATATAATAGAATTAGAGTATTTTATATAAAATAAAATATATGTATTCTATAATAAGATTTTTTCGTATTTTTATAGAAAAATATTATAAATTTTAATAACTAAACACGTAAGCCTTTTAGGGGTGAATGCTGAATTATAAAAATAAATATTTATCAAAATTTTAGATTTAATAATTTTAGAACTCAACACTTAATACATATATATATATCTATATAGATATAGATTGCCAAAACCTTAAAATAAATATAATTTATAAAATATCCAAAATATTTTACACCTAGTATATTTACTATTTTTCTGAAAAAAATAAGTAAACATCTACAAGTTCAATTAATTTTATACTATTTATGACAACATAGACGATCACTAAGCCTTTCTCAAACAGAAAAAACTATTTTAATTTCAAACAAATAATTTGTTTTAATTTCCTACAAACTAAAAATTTTAATAAATATAATTAAAATATATTTTTTCTCATAGAGGCTTAATTGAGTCAAACTGATCTGCGAGCTACTCCGAATTAATTCGAAAAAATTAAAATTGATTCAATTATTATCGGATTGAGCTCGAGTTCGAGTTACATGAGTAGTTTATCGAGTTGAACTCAAACTCTTGAGTTTAATTGATCATAATCGATCTTGTATATATTTATTATTTTATCATTTAATTTTAATATAATTATAAAAATATTTTATCAATTGTCAAATTCAAATTAAGTTAAACTTAAATATTCAAAAGTATATACATTGTAAAAATTTATATAATTAATCAAGTCAAACTTAAATAGAAAAATTATTTAATATAATCAAGTTTGAGTTTTAAAAAACAAATTCAATCAAGTTTGAGTCGAGTTTTGAACTTTGAATTTGAATGTCAAGTCGAGCTCCAATATGACACTATATCGACACGAGACTGGAACCAAGGCCGAAGGCAGAAAGTCCACCAACAGGACCCTATTATCAACCAATAGGCCAGGACCTTCAACTGAAAGCCGCTTGATTACACCCACTTTCTCATATATATTTATATATAATAATAAAAAAAAAAAAAAAAAACTCATTTTATTTCTGTAAAAATAAATTGAATATAATTTCCCTCATTTTTCAAATCAAAAAGAAAGTCCCGATAAAATTCCAGTTCAACCCCTAGGATCCACAAAAATGCCTTAAGAAGTCAATGGGGTCAGCATTGTCATTTAACCCCCTATATACAAAAGGTTCAGCTGGTCGCCTTACTCTTCAGTCTCAGAGAAAAAATAAAGAAAAAATGAAGAGTTGTTCTTCTTCTTCTTGCTCACTGAATCTGCCAGACCGCACTCTCTCTCTGTTGCAGAAGCAGAAAAATCCGATCAAATCGAGACGTTTCGTAGCTGTTTCCAACTCTAAAACAGCAACAAGAAACGTTTCATTTCCACTTGTACCTAACTCTTTACTCTTTCAATCACGGAACGTATCCCTTTCTACGAAATCTCTCCAAATTTCGTTTTCTCGTCGACGAATTAGGGTTTCTTCATCGCAAGATGATTCTGCTGCTAGGTTTAGTTCGTTACCGGAATTAAAGGAAGACGATGAAGAAGAAGACAGTGAGCTGAAAGCGCCGAGTTTTAGAGAGTTTATAACTTCTGAAAGAGTTAAAGTAGCTGCTATGCTCGCTTTGGCTCTTTCGCTTTGTAATGCTGATCGTGTTGTTATGTCTGTAGCTATTGTTCCTTTGTCTTTTGCTCATGGTTGGACTCGGTCTTTCTCCGGTATTGTTCAGGTGCTCTTTTTCTTTTCTTTTCTGTTCTTTTCTTTTCTTTTTTTTAACGTTAATTTCTATGTTATTAGCTTAGCATAAAAATTGGGTCAACTTTTGTTTTTTGGTTCTTTAATTGTCTCTCTCTTATGTGCCGGTCAATTGTAATGCTGGTGGATGCGATCTTAGAATTATTGGTGTTTTTTGGATTAAATAATGCGAGTTGAATTTTTGCAAAGTTATTTACTTTAGTTTATTTGCTAGAGTTCTATTTATTTAATTATTTTGTTTAAAAACGTCTTACGTTACAGAAATCAATTCTTTCACCTCAGCATTTGCAAAAAAAAAAAAATGAATCCATGCGCCACACTTGACATTATTTTCTCCTGACTGGCATCACTTCTGCTTCATTAATTATTGAGTCCTCCTTACTGATTGCTAGATGCTTGTGGCAGTCTTCTTTCCTATGGGGATACCTAATCTCACCTATAGCTGGAGGGACTTTAGTGGATTACTATGGTGGTAAGGTTGTTATGGGATGGGGAGTCGCACTATGGTCATTAGCTACCTTTCTTACTCCCTTTGCTGCCGAAACTTCATTGTGGGCTTTAATGGCGGCGCGAGCTTTGCTTGGCGTTGCAGAAGGAGTGGCACTTCCTTGCATGAACAACATGGTAGCAAGGTATTGATAAATAATGGCGATATTAATGATACTTTCATATTGTAGTCAAAAGGTAGAAAAGCTAAAATGGCAAAAAAATTATATGAACTTTTTTTTTTGTTCTTTTAGATGGTTTCCGCCGACAGAACGTGCCAGGGCTGTTGGAATTGCAATGGCTGGATTTCAGCTTGGTTGTGCAATTGGACTCACACTATCTCCTATCCTCATGTCGCAGGGTGGCATATTTGGGCCATTTGTAATTTTTGGTCTATCTGGATTCCTTTGGGTTTTGGTTTGGTTATCTGCAATATCTAGCACTCCTGATCGAAGTTCACAGATATCAAAATGTGAATTGGAGTACATACTAAAGAAGAAGCAGCAATCTTTCCCAGTTGAGAATAAACCAAAGACAACCAAAATAATCCCACCTTTTGGACGGTTGTTGTCTAAAATGCCAACATGGGCCCTCATTGTTGCAAATGCCATGCATAGCTGGGTACATCCTGCATATTTTTCTGTATTTATATTCTTGTATCTGTGTTTTATTTTCTTGATTTACTGCTTGAAGTGGTAGTATTACTACTTTGTGGTGGCAATTGTACCCTAAGGCCTAGGGCTAAGTTATAGTCTTTCAATACAGTCACCTTCCCTTTTAGCACAGTATTTTCTTGTGCTAATTTAAGTATAACAATTCTGCAGGGATTTTTTGTTATTCTTTCATGGATGCCAATCTACTTCAATATGGTGAGGCCAAATGCATGGTTATACATAGTTGTTCTCCATTCACTAAAGGTTTTCTGCTGACTTATTTCAAGATATATTATTGATGGATTAAAATGGATGACATGCAAATGCAGATTTATCATGTTGACCTCAAACGAGCAGCATGGTTTAGTGCTGTTCCGTGGGGTGTTATGGCATTGATGGGGTACTTTGGTGGCATGTGGTCAGACATGATGATACGAAGTGGCATCAGCATCACATTGACTCGCAAGATCATGCAGGTGTGCTTCTTCCACAATCAAGATGCATACTAGTATCTGTTTTAATGTTAATACACAGCTTTACAAATGCTTGCCACCACACATCTGATGTTTAGTCCAAGCATGGGGAAATTAGAAGAATAGGGAAATTTAGTCTTTATGAGTTCTCTTGCAATATTGGCATATGTTTTTGGTACATCATTCATCAACCTTGTAGTAGCCAACCACATGATTCCTATAAAGTAAGTCTATGAATGTGGAACTCCTGCACAATGAGGGATCTCGAAATATTTCTCTCTGCCCTGTATTTGTTTGTGGGCCATGATTCCATTACTGGCATTTAAATACTACGAAATTTTTGTTTAAGCATCATCTTTAGTGTATAAATCTCAGTGGGTGTATCAATATCTTGTTCAGATATCATTGCAGAACACACACTGCCCCATGCTGAATAAATAAAAAATAAATCCATATGAAAAGTTATGTAGACCTGAAAAAAAATATATCTTGCCTTTTGTGCGTGTTTTTTTTTTTTTTTAATTGTTTGAATATATATATTTAGTCCTGGTCTTCTCTTACAGTTCATACTAAGAGTTGAATTTGTGTCTTCTTTGCAGGCTATTGGTTTTATTGGCCCTGGGACTGCTCTTATTGGTTTGACTACTGCAAAAAGCCCAACCATTGCATCTTCTTGGCTTACAGCAGCTGTTGCACTGAAAGCTTTTAGTCATTCTGGTTTTCTTGTAAACTTTCAGGTAGGTGTGCCCAAGGAAGATCTAAATTACAAGATATGATGATTGGTTTTTCCTGTTTCTCTAATGTTTCATATTTTACCTCTATTTTCAGGAGATCGCTCCACAGTATTCTGGTGTTATACATGGTACTATTAAATATACATTTCAACTATAGTTCAATTGATTTGGTGCATTATGTCAGTAGCTGATTACCTTTGCTAGTAATCACATCTGGGAAGAAAAGAAATGGACTTGAGGAAAACAATTCTAGTCTCTGTTATGGGGAAGAGATGGTAGGGTGAGGGAGAGATGTAAAGTAGGGTGTTTGGGTTGGGGAAGTGAACAAGATAACTAAGGGATAAAAGTTCTAGGAAGCTTTTGAGAAAGTAGTCAGTGTCCAAAATGTTGAAGATTTTTTTGGTCTGTTAACAAGTAGTCTGCATTTTGTTTTAGGAATATCGAATACTGCTGGAACTTTAGCGGCCATTTTGGGAACCGTGGGAGCTGGTTTCTTTGTTGAATTGGTGGGTTCATTCCAAGGATTTCTGTTGCTTACATCCCTCCTATATTTTCTCTCTGCCATGTTCTACATAATCTTTTCTACTGGAGAGAGGGTGAATTTTGATTAATTAGGTCAGTATAACAATTTTCCTTTTTTCTTTCACTTTCTTCTTGTTTTTTATATTTAGGTTCTCTCACAATTATAAAGAATTTGCACTTTTTGTTAACTTGCTATTTGAGTTTTGCGCAATGTTATTACCATATTGCAGATAGTGTCTGGCATTTAACTGGTGTTCTGAGAGATAAGGCATGCAAAAATTATTGTAATCCATTTGAGCAAAATCTGTGTATATCATCATGCAATTTGGACAGCATGCTCATTTGATTATTGATGGATATTGTTCTGTTATGACCCTATTAAGTAGTTTGATTCTATCATTTCACTTTTTAATGTCCTGCATTTGAATTTTTGCTCCGTAGTTACTAGAACAAGATTTACCTCCAGAAGAGACAAGCAAAGAGTTGAATTGTACAGTCTGCGGTTGCATCAAATAGAGCAGTTTTTCTTCAAGGTAGTCCAGAAGTTGGTCTGGTGGGATCATATTATCATGCAGCAGAGGAGATAGACTTTGTCCTTTTTTTTTTTTCTTTTTCCTTTTAGGTTTACTTGTTCGCCGATTCTGTACAATAGCAAAGAAAATAAAAATGTACAGTGGCTATTTTTATAGCCCCTAAAATAGTAAGAGTTTCAGGTGTGTCAGGGTTTCTGACTCAACAAAAAGAGCAGAGATCTTGCAAGGAGGTAGGATACTAAATTGTCTCTGTATCACATCATTTTCAATCCATCAATCAGTTGCGATCTTCGCCTTATCCCTGGCAGCTTCTGGTTCAGGCACTATTAACATTATTTGATTCTGCCTCCACTAATATTTTGTGCAATCGCACAAAATGAAAAGAAAACTGAGCTGGCAAGATTCTGGTGTTAAGCTACATCTTTGAGTCAGTAGTGGTATATTTATGTATACATCATGCCAATTCAAGATCATCATCGTAACTAAAGTCAGGTGACGATGATGATCTAATTTCTATTTTTTTATTTTTGAACAAAGATGATGACTTCAAGTCTTAACAAATAGAGAAAAATAAAAAGAATGTGACAAATAAATCTAATTTACAGATTATACTGCCAGGTGCTTAGGTAAGCATCATCCAATCGTAAGCTTGATGGAATGTTTCCAAGTTATGAGCTTTCAGGGATTAAGTATTAGTTTTTTTTTTTTTTTCGAACAACCAGTATTAGTGTATTCATTTGTGGGTACATGCCATTGACTTGGTTCATTAAATATAATATAAACGTTCTTGTCTGTTTGAATATTCTTCTTTCAAGACAGCTAAAAAACCTTTTTTTTTTTTTTTTGAATTGGTCTTGCAAACAACAATAAAAGATGAAAACTTGAATTTGTGTAAATTGTCACATGATCAACAACAAGATAAGGCATTTATGTCTCTGCAAATGAAGAAAATATCAAGTCCTTACAACTTGAAGACAAGCCACAGAAAACAGAATTCTAACATAAGCGAGCGTCATGAAACTAGTTCTCAAACTCATCCTGTCTTCAGCTATATCAAAAGGGTAGCTGGAGTTTTTACAAATTACCTTTTCCGGCGAAAAAAATCTGCCGGAGTTGTTACTGTAGCAAGGCAAAGTAGGAGTCAAATTGAAAGGGTTTCCTGTAAGTTTCTTATCTATCTTTCTGCTGTATGTATTCATTGAAATATAGATTAATCAAGTGCAAGATTATAGATATAACTTGGCTTTGATAATAAAAGGAAATGTGTGTTAAGAGTTTGAAATTTTCTAATGAAAGAACCAAGTCAACTTTCAGAAACTAATTTTGCTCATAACCTGCAGTTTCAACTGATGTTTCAACAGGAAGCAGCAAGAGTTTTTCAAAATTCAAGTTTTCTAGTTCCTATGGCTCTTCTAGCTCCACAAGTGGACTGATTGCGGCAGTCAACTTCACCATTGAAGAGATTTACAAGGCAACTCAAAATTTCTCTCCATCAAACAAGATTGGAGATGGTGGTTTTGGAACAGTATACAAGGGGAAGCTCAAGGATGGTACTCTTGTTGCAGTCAAGCGCGCTAAAAGGGTACATAATTGTTACTATCGTGTGATCAATTACTAGAAATTCTTGATGCTGAATTGAAATTATTCTTGTTGCAGAATGAATATGACAAGCGTTTGTCATTGGAGTACAAGAATGAAGTACTTACCCTTTCTAAGATTGAACATTTGAATTTGGTAAGGTTGCATGGATTTGTAGAGCATAGAGATGAGCGGATCATCGTGGTTGAATATGTCGGCAATGGAACGCTTCGAGAACATCTAGATGGTAAGTGAATCAATAATTACTTACTGAAAGTTCTGAAAAACAGAATCACTAGGCAACATCCTGAACCTGAAAGGTAGAAATAGGATATAAGTAACATTTATGCTTTGTTATTGTTGCTTAGTACATGATATTCCCTGATGGAATTTGTGCCCAAGTTGCACAAAAAAAGTATTTCCATAGATTGCAAAAGGTGTTTCCATGCTATGGAGCTCACATTTTTGTGGGCGTTTGGAACCTCTCTAAGGAGAATTGGCCCCCCAAAATCTAATCATTATTTGGGGGCCTCAGGCATGTATCGTTGTTTTGGTCTTGCGCCGAGCATGGGCGTGATATCCATGCTTGAATTAGCCCAACACGCAAACTGAGAGCTGCTGTTGTCTTCTTATACCCTGTTGGAATGTGGCATATATCAGCAGCTAATCATTTGTCTGATGCAGGTACACGAGGAAATGGACTAGAGATTGCTGAACGTCTGGACATTGCAATTGATGTGGCTCATGCCATTACCTATCTCCATATGTATACAGGTGAGTTAGTGCTTGAGGCAAGTTAATAAAGGTATAATTCATAGATGGGAAGATGGGGCATCAGTCACTTGTATGTTATACTCTAGACATTAATATTCATCAAAAGCCCGGCAGGCAATGTTGGCATGTATAACATGTAGTTCACTTCTTTGTTTTTGGATGATAGAACCTTTCATAATCCTGAATTTTCACTCATTTGCTTGGCAGATCCGCCAATAATCCACAGAGACATAAAAGCAACAAATATCCTCATAACAGAAAAATTCCGGGCCAAAGTAGCAGATTTCGGGTTTGCACGGTTGACAGCAGAAGAAGATTCTGGTGCCACTCACATTTCAACTAATATCAAAGGAACAACAGGCTACCTGGATCCTGAATACCTGAGGACATATCAACTCACTGAAAAGAGTGATGTTTATTCTTTTGGTGTATTGCTTGTAGAACTGGTGACTGGAAGACATCCAATTGACCAAAAGAGACCAATTAAAGAGAGGGTAACCACAAGATGGGTGAGTAAAGAACTTTCATAAATATCTTAATGTGCTTGATACTAAGTTGGAGACTGATAGATATATGACTGAGTTAAGCAGGTTGTGCTAGATTTATTTGACATGTTTTAGCCTTCAGGAAAAGCCAGATTGTTATAGCTACACCACATCTTCCGCAAACCTTGTTACAAACATATCAATAAGTGCCCATCTGAATTGTGCAGGCAATGCAGAGACTAAAAGAGAAGGAAGCTATACTAGTGATGGATCCAAGTCTAAGGAGAAGTCCATCATCAAACATGGCAGTAGAGAAGGTTCTTGAATTAGCAAGCAGATGCCTTTCTTCTGTAAGACCATCAAGGCCTTCCATGAAGGAATGTGGTGAGGCGCTATGGAGAATTAGAAAAGACTTGAAACAAACATCCCTGCCGTCTTCCTCTGCCTCCATTCCTCATCAGTCTGCAAATTTTCCAAGAAGAGAGGCAAAGAAGAGCCGCGGAAGAACATTTGGGATTGAAGAAGGAGAGAGCTATAAATTCATTTCTGCATGACAAGAGTGACTTGAAACATTTTGCATCTAAATTCACTGTGCTCCTGTTAAAATGCTTTTACTTGTGCAAGCTGCAATGACAACTTACAAGCATTCCTGCTGCAAAAGAATTGAGATTTAATGTTCAAGCCATGGAAATGGCATGCTTGCGTAGAATCTCATGCACTTACATAACTTTAATGATGGTTTGTGTCTTGATTATATTCTTGAAGATAAATTCTTGACTTGTATAAAGTGAGCGATTTGTTTTCTGATTAATTAATAAAAAAATTGATGATATTAAAATTATTGCTTTATAATACTAATGTGAAAATTTTATTTTTGTTTGATGATTGGTGCTACTGATTTAAATTTTGGGTTATTTATAATATTATTTTTAAGATTTGACCTATTATATTTTCAATAATTACTATAACATCTCTGA
This sequence comes from Mallotus japonicus, assembly GCA_949634005.1. Lineage (NCBI taxonomy): Eukaryota > Viridiplantae > Streptophyta > Magnoliopsida > Malpighiales > Euphorbiaceae > Mallotus > Mallotus japonicus. The sequence goes on from CATIWK010088758.1 coordinate 10,373, forward strand.
GGTTTTACTCTGTTAAACAAATACATTTCTACCGTTTAATTTACTATTAGATGAATCAATTTGAAAAAATTAAAAGTTATACTTGGTGGTTGAACTTATACTATAGTTTCAAATTTATTTGATTTTTTTATTAAATTAATATAACTTTTTAACTTATTGTGTTTTTTGCAATTATAATGACTAATTAATTTTTATTTTTAACATCAAAATAAATTTAAAATATATTAATTTTAAATTGACACTACTCCAATAGTATTATATATATTCCCATTGATATGGACTCAATTTTACTGATTGTTATTGTGTATATATATGTATGTATGTATATATATAGTTGACACTATATGCGAATGCAGTTTACGTACGTAATTGGTGTTTATTAATTAGGGTTCACCATATTAATATAAACTCAATTTTTATAATTGACATTGCGTTAAACTTGTCATATTGAAATATATATTTTTTTAATGAGATTCGATAATTATAATTCTTAAAAGATTTGTAAACGTTTATATGTGTATATATGTATACACACATAGTAAATAAATTTTTTTAATGAAATTTGATGATTGAATTCATTTCAATATGATAAATAAATATAGTATTAATTACTTAATCATATTGGAGTAATGGCAATCTAAATAAATATGTATGATAAAAAATATAATAAATTAAAAACTATATTAATTTAATAAAAATTTGAATGAATTTATAATTATATTATAAGTTCAGGGATTAAATAAAATTTTAATTTTTTTTAAATTGATCCATTTAATGGTAAATTAAATGACATGAATTTAATAGTTTAACAAAATAAAATATTTAAAATATTTAAATTAATTATTGAAAATTCAAGATTCTAGTGTTATAATAAGTCAAACTTCAGAAATGTTATAGTGATTAATCATTAAAATTTTTATAGTTCTACTCAAAAAAAAAAAAATTTATTGTTCTGGAGGTTCTATATAATAAAAGTTAAAATATTCATAAAACAGGAAAAGGTCCAAATATGACCCTAATATTTTACCCTATTTCCACATTGGCACTTTATGTTTTTCACGGACAGTTTATGCCCTTAATGTTGACAAATTTGGTGCATTTAAACTCAACCCATTTATGTTGCCTTGCCTATATTGCCCTTACATGAGCTGATGTGGCACATTGCACATTGTACAATTAAGTTTTGTAACTTTTTTTTAGTACAATTAAGTCCTATAGATTAATAAAAAATTAATTTTAAGGGTTACTAATAAAAAAAATTGATAAATATTTTTTAAAATATTTATATAACATAATTATATAGTTTTAAAAGTTTTTAAACCTATAAAATATATATTTTTA
>CATIWK010088763.1:0-27931 GCA_949634005.1 Mallotus japonicus
ATTTGTGTCCTTAGATATATGTTAAACCAAAGATTGTTATTATTAAAATAATTAATTAAATAATTGATTAAGTCCCAAATTGGAGAAATTAACCGTAGAAGGGCTTAATTTACAAGAAGAAAAATAAGGCAAAGATTTAAAATTTTTTTTAAAGGAAAGAAATGAAGGATCAAAGGGCAATTAATAGTGTGAGGTGGCAGTAGCTTGCACTACCTTTTTACACTCTTTTGACATGCTACTAAGTATGTATATATATCTGCGTGTAAAGAAAGACGCCGAGTAGAAGAGAGGAGAAGAGGAGAAGAGAGATGTTATTCAAGGGGAGAAGAAGAAGTCCTTGAGCTGGGTTTTAAGCTTGGAATTAGGTAATTACAGCTACATGTTAAACTTTGATGATAATCAGCTTTACAAACATTGTTTTGCATGCATCAAATATCAGTTCTCATAGAGATCATCATAGAATTTTTGGTTTGTTCATAGAAAACCAAGTGGGTCTTGGAGAAAGGTGAATTGCTTTTGGCTTGAGATTTAGTGAGTAATTCCTTGTTTCTTAATTTGTTTCAATTCTCTAAAAATTTCTTGGAAATTTTTGTTGAAAATTTTAGTTCTACCATTATTGAATCTATCTAGCATTTGGACTTGCATGTGTATATCTTGGGTAGCTAATCTTCTTCATTGTTGAAATTTTCTTGATATCTCTTATATGTATCAATATCTTGGTGTTGTAATCTTTTACAAATTCAAGCTTAATCCCTGCAAAAGTCTGGTTAATATGACTTGTATGTTAATGCCATTTGAAGTTTATGATGAACCTTACATAATTTGGGTGTTATGCAAATTAAAAATAACACCAATGGAAAATATAATGAAACTAAATTTATGCTAAAGATCATCAAATAATTATGTTATGTTTTGGACACTAAAGGTTGAATTATAAACCGAAAATACAGCAAACAAAATTTCTGCAAAATTTAGAAATTAGAAGATATAGATCACTGGTGTAAATAGTAAATTTTTTTGAGCTATATCTTAAGTTCTATAACTCCAAATGAGATAATTTTATGTCAATAAAAACTTTGAAATGTCCTCTACAAATTTGACAGAAATAATAAAAACCTCAATTCTATTGTTTTGATGGTCATTTGAAGCCATACTTTTTATTGCTCAACTTCGCATCATGATCGTGAATTATGAGCTATACAAAAATAACTTTATACTGAAAATAAATAAAGAAAGAGAGTATAAGTAATTTCACTTTTGGAGGGTCGAGCTGTCTATAGTGTTGAGCAATAAAAAAATATGGCTTCGAATGACCTTCAAACCAGTAGAATTGAAGTTTTATTATTTCTGTTAATTTGTGGAGGATGTTTCAAAGTTTTTATTGACATAAAGATTATCTCATTCGGAGTTACAGAACTCAGGATATGTCGCATACGTTTACTAGTCACACTAGTGATTTGTATCTTCGAATTTCTGAATTTTGCAGAAATTTTATCCGCTATATTTTCGGTCTGTAATTTAACCTTTAATGTCCAAAATATAACAACATCATTTGATGATCTTTATCATAACTTTAGTTTCATTATATTTCCCATTGGTGTTATTTTTAATTTGCATAACACCCAAATCATATAAGGTTCATTATAAACTTAGAATGATGTTAACATACAAGTTATATTAACCAGACTTTTGTAGGGATTAAACTTGAATTTTAAAAGATTACAACACCAAGATATTGATATAGATAAAAGATATCAAGAAAATTTTAACAATGAAGAAGATCAGCTACCCAAGTTATACATGCAAGTCCAAAAGCTAGACAGATTCAATAATGGTGAAACTAAAATTTTCGACAAAGAATTTCCAAGAAATTTTCAGAGAATTGAAACAAATTAAGAAGCAGAAAATTACTCACCAATCTCAAGCCAAAAGCAATTCCTTCACCACTTGATCACCTTTCTCCAAAACCCACTTGATTTTCTATGAACAACAACCAAAAATTCTATGATGATCTCTACCAGAACTGAAAATTGATGCATGCAAAACAATGTTTGTAAAGCTGATTATCATCAAAGTTTAACATGCAGTTGCATTACCTAATCCTAAGCTCAAACCCAGCCCAAGGACTTCTTCTTCTCCCATTGAACAACAGCTCTCTTCTATTCTGTGTCTTTCTTTACACGAAGATATATATATATATATATATATAGATACACACTTAGCAGCTGTCAAAAGAGTGTAAAAAGGTAGTGCAAGCTATTCCCACCTCACACTATTAATTGCTTTTTGATCCTTCATTTCTTTCCTTTAAAAAAAATTTAAATCTTTGCCTTATTTTTCTTCTTGTAAATTAAGCCCTTCTACAGTTAATTTCTCCAACTTGAGACTTAATGAATTATTTTAATAATACTCCCTCCGTCGCATAATATTTAGCAAATTTTCCTTTTATGGATGTCCCAAAACTTTGTCCACTTTCCATTTTAGGATGGAAGTTGATTAAACAAATGTCTATAACACCCTTATTAATTACATTGATTATACCACTAATTTTGACTTTGAATACATATGTTTAATAAATATGGTGAAGTTCAAATGCAATTTTATTTGAATATATTACTCATCACTTTTTTTTTTAAACTATCAATCTCCTCTTCTCTAAAATTAAACAATGAAAAATCAAAACTCCAAATATCTCAAAACTCCAAATATGAAAGTAGAAAATGAGACCAAAAACATGCCAATAATCAAATTAATGTTTGTGATAAGATTAAGCATAATTTCCTTATTTTGGCGGGATTGTTATGGGTTTTCTTAAAATAGAGCAATTTTTTTTTTGTCCAATACTAGTGCAAAACCATTTGTTGGCGGTATTTTTTACTAAAGTGACGTTTAATACAGTAGTATTTGAATACTAATGCAAGACAATTTTATTAAGTAGGAGTATTAAATACTAGTGCAAAACCATTTTTTGGCGGCATTTTTCAATTTTTTTGTTACTAAAGTGACGTTTAATACAGTAGTATTTGAATACTAATGCAAGAAAATTTTATTAAGTAGGAGTATTAAAATTGGTGGTATTTTTTTAAATTATTAATTCACTATAAATTTTGATCTTATCAACGACATTAAATAAACATTATTTATACTTGATAAAATAAAAAGCATTAATAGGGATATTTTAGTAACAAAGTGGTAAAAGTACACAAAATAACTATAATTAACCAATTTTCTTAATCTGTGTATAGAAATAACTTTGTCAAATATTATGGAATGGAGGGAGTAACAATCTTTCGTTTAATGTTTGAAGGCACATATGTTACAAAAAGTCTTTCAATAGCTAATTTAATGTGATTGCATACATTAGAAATCGAACTAGAGATCTGATTTAAGTGAAAATAATTTTTTACCAGCTAATTTCAACGGTTATTGGTCATATAAAAATATTTTCATTGTTTTGCTATTGTTTGTCACATTTTTTAAAAGAATTATTGCCGTCTTTGTTTATTGCCAACCATTTTCATCAGCTCGGTCTTGACCTATCGGCTAAGCCTCCCTAGCTAGAGGCATTGCGGAGTCCCACCTCCCCTTCTCATAATTTCCGTTTTGCTTAAACTAAGAATCGATTAAAGATGATAAATGAAACCAAAGATTTTTGGTTTGTTTTAATAGGTGCTTTTTGTTAGGGTACTAAACAGTGTGGCATCAAGGCACATTTTAATCCTAGCAATAGAAGTTTGAGACCTCCATCGATAAACCCAGAAGTTAGAATAATTCTATTCAAATTGATATAAGATGAAAGAGATTTATGAAAAGAAGAGAACCATATATCCTTTATTATATTATATGTAATTTTGATGCTGTACACATATTTATTTATATAAAATATACCATAATTAATTTGTCCTAATTAAGCAGATAATTAGCTTAATTTTCTACACTTATTGTTTTTACTTCAAAATCAAAAACTTAAATCCAGATTACTTGCTTTCCCTAATTGCAAGTACTTTTTCTTCAAACAAAAATAATTTCTACAGCAAATAAATTCAAAATTAATAGAAAGGTCAAATTAATACGTTGTCTATTAATCAATTAACAGCTAAAAGCAGCTTGTCATGTATTGATTTGAACTTTAAACAAAAAATTAAAATTAGAGTAGCAGTAAAATGATTGTCATACAACTAATTTTTATCATTTATTCCAACCAACTTCATCCATATCCCTTCAAATTCTTTGTTTTATATTTTTTTAAGCAAAAAGAAATTAATTAAGGAAAAGATACCTATAACTAATTTCCATTTTGCTTGACTAAGAATAGATTAAAGAGGTTGACAATAATAATAATTATTATCATTATCGATGTTGGGTGCTTTTTGTTAGGGTTCTAATAAAACAATGGTGCCTTGCTTTTCAAGGTACATCCCTAGCAGCAAAAGTTTGAGTCCTTCATCAAGAAACCCAGAAGTTGGAATAATTCTGTAGCACATTATCAAGAAATCTCCTATTGATACATGATAAGACAGATATATGAAAAGGAAAAAAAATATCATTCATATTATATTATGGTATATACTTTTGAATATATACACACACATGCTCACGCACACGTATTGTACTAAGTAGTTAATTAGCTTAATTATCTGCACTTAACTGTTGTTATTTCGAAATTAAAAACACGAATATCTAGATCTAGATTTGCTTACCTAATTGCACCTACTTTTTCTTTTCGAGCAAAAACTGTTTAACGGCAAATAGATTTTAAATTATTTAAAAAAAAGTCACTTATGGGGATTTAATTTTCAAATGAATTATATTTTCTTACACATAAAGTAATTAACAACTAAAAGCAGCCGGCCATGCATATATATACACATTGATATGAACTTCAAAAAAAAACAAATCAAATTAGAATAACAGTAAAATGGTTAGCTGCACAAACCAAATATCATTCAAACCATCTAACTTTATCCATATCCTTTTCAAAGTTTTTTTTTTAATTAATTTCATTTAAGACAATATAATGCAAATGTTATTTTCTTATATATTCGGATGTGGAAGTATATATTTTTCAGCTACTAAACAATGCGTCAATGCCTATAATTCTCCTGTTAATAAATTAACTAATTTTCCAAACAACAAATCAGAAACCACACAATCCAGAATTAATTGCAATCAATAAATTAAAAAAAAACACACACACAAAAAAAGAAGTAATTAATTTTTTAATCTTGAAACAAAAATTAAAACAAAAAGGGTCACAAAACATACTCTAAAAATAATTGCTAAATCTCAATTAAACAAAAAAAAAAAGCATTACTTATAAGAAAACTATTAGAGGATTTTTTTCTTTTTTTTTCTTTTTCTGTAAAAGGGGTGCTAATTACATGAATTCATAAACTGAGACAATTCTTGATGAAAAAGAAAATAAAAGAATTTATTTTTGGCATCAAAACCAAACTAAAGAAAGAATTAAAAAATTCTATAAAGGAAATATCTTCTCCAAAAATAAAAATAAAAATAAAAACAATGAAATATATATTTTTTTAAAGTCTAGTATTCATGGAACTCATTCATCCCCTCCAAGGTGGGTGGAGAAGATGAAATGGAGTTCCTAATATTAGGTGTGCTAAAAAATAAAGAATCTGTATAATTATTATAAAGTTGCTGATTTGCACATAAAAAATCAGCTGAATTTGGAGTGAAAACTGGAATATTAGTCATGTAAGGATTTGGTGGCTCGAATATTGGAGGCACAAAACAAGAATTTACTTGTCCATCGCATATGTTTCCACAGTTCTCATCAGTAATCACCGACGACGACTCATTATCATCATTACCACCACCCACCTTCGTGTTCTTATTTTTGTCCTCCGACGACTCTTGTTTTACTTGAGGTGCATGATCATCATCGGACCGCGATATGCCGGTGAGCTTTTGCACCAATGCCATAAAATCTCTAGGGTGAGTATGTATGATTTTAGGGGAATGCGTATAGATGATGACAGGATGACGCTGTTGAGGGGCCTTGGCGGGGCCAGCGACCGCCGAGGAAGAACCACCGGACGAGGAAGATGTTGAAGAAGGAGGGGATGACAATGAGGAGGAGGGTGATTTCTTGATCATGTAAGAATCCTTGTTGATTTTCAAGGGAGGTGGGCATAATAATCCACCATTGTTATTGCTATTGTTGTTGGTTTTTGCATGGTAATCATGGAAAGGAGTAGGGCTCATTGTTGTTGTTTTGGGGGGTATTTGTTGATGTTCTTAGAGATACACACTTGATCCTAAGGGAAAAAAAATGGCATAAATAGCATTTGAAAGAGAGCAAATTTTGGCTTCCAGAGCAAAATTTGCACTTGAATTTGTGGTGTTGAAGATAATGTGTTATTAGGATGATATATAGGAGATTTGGGAAGTGATTGTCCACAAAGCACTTGTGTGCAATTTATTTTTTTTTTAAAAAAAAAATCAAAATCTTTTGAGCTAGGAGATGGGTTGATGGAGGGGTATTTAGGTAATTTAATTAATTAATTTTTTTTTGTGCATGTGAAAGAAATTGTTTTGTTGCTGCATGCAGGTGGGGAAAAGATGCCAGGTGATTGTGGCCGTTGTACTTTTGGTATTAAAACGATGACGTGGCGAAATATGAGAGGTTCGAGGAAAAGCTGTTGAGGGCAGTGTGGATTCCACATGTCCGTTTAGACGGAAGATTTTAGTTCTGTTGGGCTGTGGCGGCGAGCTTAGCGGGTTAATTGTTACGCTCTTTACCTCTCACCGACTAATTAACGCCCTTTATCCACGTGCCAGTCACGTTCATCATTTTCTTTTTTAAAAATGGCTTATTATTTTGCTTTTAGGCCAAATAATTATGCATACATTTATTTGTTTCTAAATATTACTATTTAGTTTATTTGTTAAAAGAAATAACATATTTTTAATAGATTCTATTTTTAATATTATAATGAACTCACACTTCTAATTTTAATAATTTCAAATAGTTTCCACCTATTATCCTAGCTAAATGATTAATTAATATACTATATTTTGAGCCAATAATAATAATAATAATAATAATAATAATAATACCCACTTCATCAAATGTTTTTATTAAATTTTTAGCTATGTCATCCTGCGTTGTTGGCATAATGGTCAAAGTATCACACGACACCTAATTCCACTAGAGAATATTGAATCTTTTTTTTTTTTTTTATAATAGTGGTAAAAAAAATGTTGAGCTATGTCATTTAGCAATTAAAACAAATATGATTCGAGTTGATATTGTAACTAATCTCCATTGAGATTCTTTTACTTGTTTGATTTGAATCATATATTATCTTTAATTTTTTTTAATAAAGCTAATTAACTAAATTAAACATGGAATTTGGATTTCAAGTGTTATGTAAACATGATAAGACAATATTTATGTAATTTATTAATGTATAATTCTAACAAATTGATCTTCTATTTGTTAAGTTGTTAGGATTGCACAGATATTGTACCATCCAAGTATGGTTTTCTGTTCTATTATTAATTCTTATAAAAAATCAACATCTTAGTTTGTTGCATTTGTTCCAATTATATCCAACACATTATAAATATTTCTCTCTATATATCAAATTTATAAGAAATACTATAATTAATGACATTTTCTTTCAACAATATATAAATTGGTTATACACTAGTCAAAATTAGTTATTAGAAATGAGAGATGTATGCACCATTTATATACACCTCAACACTTGATAAAATACTTTATGTCACTATATTATTAAAAGACAGCAAAAATAATAAAATCGTATAAAGCTATGGTACCATTTATTAAAAAGTGTAAGTTTTGATAAATTGTTCACTGTTTATCTCAGAATTAAATTTAGATGTGAATATATAGATACAAAAATTTGAATATTTGTAATCTTTTATAATTTTATTTTAATTTTAATTTCAACAAACATATCTTATTTTTATCCTAAACTTTAAATTTAAGAGCACCAAATTGTTCTACAGTCGTGCCAAGAGGGCAGGGCTCATGCATGTTCCTCAAGCTTAATTACAATTAATCCAAAATATAGATTTAATTAATACAAAATAACTTGGAATTTTTTTTTCACAAACTGATGCGAGGCTCTAGGACCTCAAGGTCCTGGATCAAATTTCTACAGCACTATTAAGTTAATATTTGAATTTTAATCTTTAGATTATCACGTAAGAAGTTGAGAGCCACATCTATTTATATGGGATTTTAGGATCCGTTTGTATAGTGTTCCACTTTTCAAGAGGGAATATAATATTAATAATTAATAGCTGTGATTTTTTTTTTGTATGCTTAATAGCTGTGATTTTTTTTTTTGAAAAGAAATTAATTTCATTGATTCAAACTAGCAATACATCCATAGAAAAATAGAACAAATTTGCTAAAAACCATAGAGGATGAAACAATATCCAGGTTAATAGCATAATAAATCGGCTTAAAGCCTACAAATTTGATAATACTATAGTGACTAGAATACCTATAACTCCAGTTTTGCAACATACTGACGACCATCTGATTTGTTATCTCTGTCTCTGTCTGATGAAATATACTCGTCTGAATCGTCCAAACACAAATAAAAAGCCGTAACAAGACGACTGAAAACAAAACGTTGCAATAAGACGACGAAATCACAAAAAAAAAAAAAAACCTAGATCTATGTGGAATAACCACTTATTTAAGAAATAAATTGATAAAAAATGTGTAGAGGGGTGATTTTAGGCCAAAAATCACCCCTTTTTACTTAAAGATGATGAGAGACTTAAAAAAAAGAGGAGAAAGTTGAGAGAAAAGGAGGTTAGGGTTTTTCTATTAATGTTTAATAGCTATGATTTTATGGAGTGTTAAAAAGTGACATTGTGAAAAAAAAAAAAAAAAAACCCCTAATTCTATGAAAAGTATCTATGCGAAGCTAGCTAGAAATTAACAAACAAAAGACTAAAGAGATGGAAAAAAGTGAAGTGTTACGAGAAGCTATTTTTTTAATTTAAAATATTTTTATTTAAATTGTCTTTAAGATCAAAGTTGAATATATTAGTTTTATTAGAAATTAAAATCAATTGAAAAATTAACTTAATTAAAAGGAAATAAATGAAATTATATAGTGTAAAATTAAATTATATGAAATGGGGATTTTGATCTAAGCCAAATCTAAGATAACAATAACTTATGATTTGATTAATTGCTATTCGTTCTATGGTTGGAATGCGTATCTTGAGTTAGCTTGCTTGCTAATGTTATTTTTGAGAGCAAAATTTGCTAATAAATTAACTATTTATCTCGTCTATCAATTATAATATGAATATTTAAGAAGAGAAGTAAATTATGTGCAACATTTCTATCCCAAAAAGGATAATAATTTTAATTTGTATATAAAAATTATAGTAAGGAATATCCTCATGAGTTAGATGGTTATCAGCAAAACCACCAACTTCCTCTTGAACACTTTTAACTAAAGTTTGACAGTCGGATTCTACTATCAAACATTTAAAACCTGCATCCCTTGCTAGCTCCATACCAAAAGCCATTGCTTGAGCCTTAGCAACCTTCACAGATAAGACAACAATTTCTCGTTTACCCCCAGACAGTAAGACATTTCCATTGCTATCCCGGATAACAACACCATGGGCAGTCATATTCAAGCCTGAACTTAATGCAGCGTCAGTATTTAGTTTAACCTATATAGGGCTCTTGTGGCGGCTTCCATATGGTCTGCATACAAGCATTCGAAGAGATTACTGCTGTATCCGAATTTTGCACTCGTGGGATCAATTCTGTCGCCTTAGCACAAACAGCTTGGGGACTAACCAGCTGCTTCCCATGGACAGACTCATTTCGATAGTGCTAGTTTGAGTATAAAAGTTGAACAGCCATAGCCAGATTGAGTATAAAAAGAATTAACTTTCAAATCAAATAAATAAATTTTAGTTATGTGAATTTAAGCATAGACAGATGGTGGAAGTCACTTATAAAATCCATACAAAACCACAAAAGCAATTTTCAACTTCAAATTTAAGTAAAAACTAGTCGTAAATCCGCGCTTTACGAGGACTATAAATAATATATATATATATATTTTAAAATGATTAATGAAATAATTTTAATAAATTAAAATTACAGTTTAATAAATATAAAAAAGAGAATTTAAAAAGTTATTGTAATAATTTTATTTTATTATTTTTTATTAAGAGTACAAATATACATATTTTTAATATGTATAATAATAATAATAATCGAATAAATAAAATAACAAAATAAAAATAGTTGAAAAAAAAGAGATGTTTAGGGTAAAATAAAAGACATAATTAATTTTTATGGAAAGAAAGAGTAATGTTTTAAATGTAACAGAATTAGAATGTTTTATATAGAATAAGATATAAGTATTCTAAAATAAGATTTTTATATTTTTATTGAAAAATATTGTGAATTTTAATAATTCAATAAATTAGTTTTTAGGGGTGAATACTGAATTATGAAGATAACACTTATCAAATTTTGGACTTAATAACTTTAAAATTCAATATATATATATATATAAACTTAAAAGAAAGCCTACAGTTAGTAAGGTATGGTTAAGTTAGCTTAGCAACTTACCCAAGTAAGGCATAAGGTTGAATGTGATGTATAAATTCATTTCAATCTTATGGTTAAGTTAGCCTAGCAACTTCCCTAGAAAGAAATTAGGTGGAATTTAAATTTAAGGTATGATATCTTTATTTTTTACATTAATTAGACTTCTCCAATGGGAGACTTGAAAATTGGAGAGAACACTTTTGTTCGAGAATTACACCATGGATGGAATACTATTTTTATGAATTCTTTTCACTTACATCTTGCTAAAAAATATTCATATTTTTTCAATGTGAAGTTACTATTTTATACTTAACATCTCAACGTACTTTAAAAATTATAGATATATTTTATAAAATTATTTCTTTTTATTCATAATAAAATTAAAAATGCATTTAAACTTAATTTATTTTAGATTCATTTTAATTAGTTAAATGCTATATCATTTAATAAATAATTTTACTATTTTTTATTATTTTGAAATAAAGAGATTTATTGAGAATCAAGAATCTACTAATAAAGAGTCCTCTAGTAGCTGAGGAGGAGACATGAACTTTAACGGACAAGCAAAAGAAATAGAGACTCGTGCAAGACAATAAGCACAACCATTAGCTTGCCTAGAAACAAAATGCACTTCACAGTTTAAAAATGAAGAAGCTAAAACCTGGCAATCCTTGATAATCGACCCAAATTTAGAAATAACCTCATCAGATGATTGAAAATCTTGCACCATAGATTTAGCATCTAGTTCAAAGATAATGTGATCAAGACCAAGGTATTTACACCAAGATAAGGCTTCACATAAGCCCATAACTTCAGCTTCAGTAGCAGAGCGGAGTAATGGAAAGCAAACGACTTTACCCGAAATCCAGTTAGCTCGATGGTCTCTAAGAACCAAACCAATCCCTAATTTTATTGTTATATTCATATTATTTTAATACTAAATCATATATTTTTAATGATATTATTTAGAAAGATATTAAAGTATAAAATTTAGTGCACATAATGTATTGAAGTGTAAAAAAAATTAGAGCAAATTACACTGACCTCCCTAAGGTTAGACCTAATTAACATTTTGAATCCCCCTGTTTCAAAATTGAATATTAACCTCCCTATATTTTTATTCCGTTACCAAAAAAGGAGTTCCGTTAGGATTTAAGTGTAATTAACGGTAGACTGCAAAGAGTAATTTTAAAATTTCAGCGCTGCCCTTAAGTGAAATGACGTCATTTTAAGGACTTGTTAAGAGAAGGGCAAGATATTATTTCTTCTTCATTCTTCAATTTTTTTTATAGTTTCGTTCTCCTCCCCTGCTTCCAACATCCAAAAATACAACTCCTATCGAAGCTTGCAAGTAAATAAAAACTGATTAAAAAGACAAAGAAGTAGAAGACTAACAAGAAAGTAAGTTATATTTGTTGTTTTTGCTGTTAGAGTTTTTAGGGTTTTAATTTGGATTTCTGAAAAATTTGAACAAATGCATTGGCAATATATGTTAATAGTATTATATTATTAGATTCCATAGTAGTAAGACTGATTTGTTACTGGTTGTTTTAATGAAATATTGATTATGCTCTCTTTTGTTTTTACAATAATGCTCTCTTTTGTTTTGTCAACAGCTAGCAATTCTGGTGACTTATACGAAGAGCAGTATTTAGGATTTATGAGAACACCAAAAACAAGAATAAGTTATACTACTCTTGTAAGGATGGTGTGTGTGGATGGCTAGGGTGGTGTATGCCAACAAATAGTGGAGGAAACAGACAATATAAAGAAGAATCAGAAAGAGAAATTACAGTGCATAGCAGAGGCAATACTACCGATATTAGTGAATTGAAGGATGAGATACAAAGTTTGAAAGAGGAGAACAAGTTACTTTATAGGAAGATAATGCAAGTGGACAGTGTTATGAGCTATATGAAGTTCATGATAGCTTCTTCTATTGTATTTAGTTGTTTAATTATGTTTGTTGTGTTTATTGTAGTAGGTATAAAAGATTGAAGTGTAATATTTAGTATTGCAATAGCTAGTAATGGTATGAAACAATTATTAAAAGTGCAAAGAATTGCAAGGATTTAAATGAATACGTTGTTTATCATTTTCAATTATGTGTGTTATGTTGTAATATACATTGCACAGAAGTCCTCATATAGTATGGTCAACACAGAATTATGACTATTTCAACAAGGAAGACAATGGACAAGTGACACTGGAACTTGATTCTTACAAGTAAAAATACAGTCACACTAACATTACACATTCTGTATACTAATATGCTTAACAGTCCATTCAACCTATATTTGACACAGAATAATAAGCAGCAAATGAATCCATAAATTCATTTCATATGAACTAAAGCTCAGTACAAAATAATATAGCAAAAGAATGCGCTATGTACTTGTGCAATGTAGCATCAATGCATCAGCCATCATGCGTATGCCTAAATCAGCTTTTGCATTTCACTTTGTAAGCCTATAATTTGTATTTAAAACCTATAACCCCTGTGCCCCCATCCATCTACAACCTGTCCCAAGAAATATCTATATGGAGCATTTACAAAAAATTAGCAGTCTAGAAAAAAAGAGACCTGCTGCTAAACATATCACATTAGGTAAGTCAATTATGTGTTGCTATCACATAATTAATAATGTCCAAAAAAAATAGTCCATTAATTCACCCAACTCATTGGGTGTTATGTCCACTAAGTATAGCACCCCTTGAACCTCCTCGACCCCCTTGGCCTTTAGCTGAAACCCCACGGCCTCTACCTCGACCCCTACGGCCTCTAGTTGTTATCACTTTTCCTCTTGCTGCCTACAAATGTAAAGCAATAAAACATATTTAGAAAAAATATTTCAATTACATTCATAATTCATATATATATCAGAACCAAATATAACCATCTCATTTGTTTTTGCATTGAGATCTGTCATACTAACATCCAACTCATCCAAAAGACTTGATGCTGTAGTAAATTCCTAAAAAAATGAATAATCTAATATAAGCAAAATTATTATAATATATTTAATGCAATATGAAATCAACATAAGGCACATACCACTGTTGGAGGACCTCTATTATAAGTCCTCTTGTTATGGCCAAATTCTTTGCATATTTTGCACCTAATTGAAGATGACCTTCGAATCACCCCACCAGCAGATGTCTCAACCTTTTGATTTTTTCTTGCAACTTTAGGCCTGCCAAGTTATCGCTTTACAATATGAGGGAACAACTTTTGATTTTCTATAATGTCGTCATCCTCCAATTCATTTTGTGGAAAGGGATGTAGAGCTGGCTCATAGCATTCAAGGTACTTCTTAACTAAAAAATACTCATGACAATATTCTTCAACATTATCCCTTTTATAACCAATACAACACATCACATGTTTGCATGGTATTCCAGATATGTACCCATCACATACAACTGCATTTTTTTTCATCCAACTTCATAAAAAACTTGCATTTTCCCTCAACAACCTCAAATTCATCATTCCGGCTAGGAAATAACTTGCATCTTCTACTATCTCTAATTAAATTATTAATTGTTGTCCTCACCTTTGGTGTAACTCTACCTCCCCAAGTTGTTGCTTTTGCATATCTTCTATGCATTCTGACCATACATTTCTGTCTGATGGAGTCAATCATCTTACATATTGGCATCCCTCTTATTTTGTCCACCCAGCTATTGAAGGACTCCATCATGTTGTTTGTGACATGCTCGCTTTTTGGCTTCAATATTGAACATGTGCCTTGACCACTGGCTGATAGGGACTGTAACTAACCAGTCATGTGACTCACCATTTTTATGTTTTTTAATTCTCTTCATGACCTCCCAAAATTCAAAACCATGAGTTACAAAGGCAGATGCCCAGAAATCATCCTTTAAAGATAAGGACGGATATTTCTTCTTAAAATTAATGAGAAAATGTCTTCTATATGTCCTATGAATAGCATTTAGGAATACGGTTTTAAGAGTATCGATCAATCCCTAAAAAAAATTATATTTCTGTCAGTGCTAAATAAAAAAAAATATATGAAAAAATTTAATGTATTCAACAACCTTCTGCCTATCGGACATAAATGTAAGGGTCTACTCATTGACCCCATCTTCAATGATTTGCTTGAGCAATTCCATGAAGAACAACCATGTTGCTATACACTCGTTCTCCACTACTACAAATGCAAGTGGAAATATGCCTCTATTGCCATCAACAGACATAGCAGAAAGCAAGACCCCAACATATGGGCCCTTTAAATGATAGCCACCAACTCCAATGAAGGGTCTACAACCTTTTATAAAACCCTCCTTCAAATCATTAATGCAAATAAACAGTCTCTTGAAGACTAGATTCAACTCAAAGTTCTGCCTCTCTTCATATTCAAACTTGCACACAATCCCGACGTTATAATCTATTATTAACTTCACATAATTTGGGAGTTTTGAATAACTTTCTCCATGTGCCTCTTCAGCAATTTTTTTTACTCGACACCTAGCTCTATAAAGTTGCCAAGTTGGTGGTTCTATATCCCATTTGTCTTTCAATTCTTGCCTCATCAAATCGTAACTCATCCCCAGATCAGCCATCAAGCTATCATTGAGCTTATCAGCAATCCATTTCTCTGTAATAAGCGAATTACTGTTATCACATAACCTAATACATGTGTGTTCGTCTTTAAGGGTCTTAGCATGAAAGTAACCCCATCAGCTAGTAATGATGTGTGTATCCTCCAAGTACAACCATCCCCAATGCATTCTTCAATCACCCTCATTGGATCATTTTTTTTACTTCATTAGAGTGTACCCACCCTTCACAGTATAATCCATAAGTACAGCCCTAAAATGATGAACATCATTGAACATATGGCCAATTTTAAAGACAATTTCTTCCCCTTGCATATATGTAAAAGCTTTGCTATATAAACCTTTAGTTGGATCAATCTTGTTCCTTTTTTTGTAGCTAATTTCTTGTGAATCATCTGAGGAATCACTCTTCTCAATGTCCCCTTCACCTAAATCACTCAAGCCATCCAATCTATCCGAGTCTTCAAGAGCTTCCAACCCTGCATCATCACTAGGAGCCAACATCCCCAACTTCATCATTCAACCATTCTTCATCGTCATTGTCTGAAAAATCAAACAAATTACTTAGATCATCCAACTCCTTTTGTTATGCATTTTTTGGTTACTTTTACCTCTATTTCTTCTAGTAGACTTTCTGACTCTCTCTTCATTAACTTTGGAAAATCTGCCCTTACACCTAAAAGGTCTTCTCCCCTTAACAGCCTTCCCCTCACAAATTTTCCTAACAACCTATGCTGCACCGAATGGGCCAACAACACAAGAGCTTTCACCAACATCCCTCAATTCTAGCTCCTTAGGATCTGCCACACCTTCTTCACCAACATCCCCAACTTCAACCTCACCACTTACATTGTCTGCCACAGTAACAGTAGATTTTTTTCGCAATCTACCCTTACCATTTCCTTTCCCTCCCCTTGTCCTAACTTTACTTCTTCTTTTTGAACTCTCAAATAAAACCACATTAGCCTTATGATCCGGTATAGTAACAGCTTCTAATAGCTTTTCAATGTCCTATCTATTATCTAACACAGAACTTGGCCATACATAATGACTGCTTGTCAAATCTTCGACTGCCCCCAACTCTTTACCACAATCTTTGTCATAAATCCTAATGGTTATAGCTATTGAGTTTTTATTCTTCTGATACATCTCTTCCACCGCATTATGACTATCCAAAACGCAATTATCAGCTCTATAAACCATTTCCAGAAACCCACTTTTAAATACAAATAACCTAAAACAATCCTCTAATAGTGACAAGTATGAATACTCTAAGGGGCTTACGTTGCTAACCTTCTTTTCTTCGTCTTCGGACTTCAGTATCAACTCATAGCTTTTTGCAACCTTTATTATTGCTAGGTGTCGTTCTTCAACTGATGATCTTCGAAATCCCTAACACACGACGATGTGTTAGGGATTATATGCATTTATTACAGAATTTGTATTTAAGGGCGATGCTATCTTCTGTTAGAGCTTTTCATTTGGGAATTTGTTATAAGGATTTAGCTTCCAAATCAAAATTCTAGGGATATATATAGGGCAAAATGGCTTTTTCGAATCACAAAAATGGCAAATTGCATAAAAACCTAACAGAAGTCCTCATTTTGTGGTTTATCAAAATATAGGGAGGTTAATATTCGATTTTGAAACAGAGGGATTCAAAATGTTAATTAGGCCTAACCTCAGGGAGGTAAATGTAATTTGTTCAAAAAGTATATGACTACTTTTGTTAAATATCAAAATCATATATATAGGGGTGTAACCGAGTCAAGTCGACTTGCGAGCTACTCGGGATAAACTCGAAATCGATTCGATTATTATCAAGTCGAGCTCGAGCTCGAGCTACTCGAGTAGGCTATCAAGTCGAGCTCGAGCTCTTAAATTTGTGACTTGATAGGCTCGCGAGCCTAATCGATCTTGTATATGTTTACCATTTTACCCTTTTATTTTAATATAATTATAAATATATCTTATCGAACCGAGTTGAGTTCGAGTTCGAACTCAAGTCGATTTTGAATATTTTAAATATATGTTTTTACAAATTTAAAAACTTTATTTAATTAATCGAGTCGAGCTCGAGCTCAAGTTTCAAAAACAAGAACTCGATCGAGTTTGAGTCGAGCTTGAGCTTTGAGTTTGAAAGTCGAGTCAAGCTCAAGCCTGCCAATGTGTCGACTCGACTTGGCTCGATTAGACCCATATATATATATAACACTTTCCCTTATAGAAAAAAAAAATTAAAATGATATTCATGTAATTATAATAATGATAGATTTAAATATTATATATATTCTTTGGATGTGTTTTGTCATTACTTTGTTTTTTATAAATTGAAATATATTTTGTTAATAATCATCATTGGATGGAAAAATATACTTTCATCCTATGATGATAAAGATAAAGTAAAATAAAAGTAACTAAAAAACCAAGTAACCATAGAATTTTCCTTTTCTTTAATACTCTTAGAAATTATATTTTTTAATTGATTAAAAATTATTTTTAAAATAATTTAATTTTTAATCACTTAAATGTAAGAAAATATAAATTAAAATAAGGTTTACTTTTTTAATAATTTTTTAGCCTTTTTACATAATAATAATAATAATAAATATATAAATTATGTGATGATACAAATATAAATTATAACTATTAACTATAATTCATATATAATATGTCTAAATTAAAAATAATAATGTTCAAAATAAATATATATGAATTTTATAATCATTTAATAATTTAGATATCTTATTTAAATTTAATAAAAATATATATCTTAAAACAATTTATTTTTAATTGGATTTATTGAATTTTTAAATTTAAAATTTTAAAATAAGCCAAAAATAAATTTTAATCATTTTAAAAAAAGGAAATTAGGAGTATTTTTTTAATCTTCATATATAAAATATAGGGAAAAGTAAAAAAAAAATTACCCCGTGGTTTGAACACTAATCGACTTCCACCCTAAGATTTGAACCCTAACAAACTAGTGCCTTGTGTTTCATGCCGTTAGCAAATAGCGGCAAATTAACTGACACCGTTACTTGAGCTGACGTGGCAGAGGGTATTTCATCTCATCACCTAGCAAATTGTTTAATACCCCTACCACATCAGCATCTTCTCAATGTCTTTTTGAAAAAAAAAAAAATGTTGGTGTCCTCTCCTTCTTCAACATCTTCTTCATCATATTCACAAGCATTTCCTACAAACACAGGAGAATTTCCTATCGTCTCATAACATAGGAGAATTTCTCCAAAAAATCAACACACTATCAATTCAGATTTTTACAATTCTACTTGGCGTCTCCGAAGGAACAATGGTTATTGTTGCTGGTGGTGAGATTGAGAGAGGGGGAAAGTGGCGGAGAAGGAGAAATTGAGTAGTTTTTGAGCGGTGGTTCTGGTGAGATGCGGTGATGGTGGGATTTTGGTTTGGAGACAAAACGATGTGATTGTTGTGACCATTGCTACTGCTAGTGGTGGTGGTGGTGGTGGTGGTTCATTTGTGCGAGAAAGTGGAAATGGTGGTGGAGATCCGATGACCCTTATTTGAGTGTATGAAGCTGTGACCATTGTAACAAAAACATTTCTTTAAAATCTAATGAATTCGCTGCATTGGTAAAGTTTGTATGGTCGATTTGTTTCCTGTGTAAAGAAGAGAATTTGAAAAATCCTGGAAATGCTCTTCAAGAATCTCTCTTTTGGAAAATCTAACAATTTGTTCGAATTTTCAATAACCGGCCCCATAAATAAGGCCACCAATGTTTGATTGCCTTTGCTAACCCAACCAACTACTTCTCATAAGCAAGTAATTTTTGATGTCATACAACCATTATATGACTATAAAAGGTAATTGGTCTACCTTCTTATTGTAATATAGCTTCTATTCCTTTATCTGAAGCATCACAGTCAACCACGAATTGCTTAGAAAAATCGGGAAGAGCCAAAACTGATGTCATAGTCATGGCGAGCTTGAGCTGTTCAAAAGCAGATGTGGCTGTATCAGTCCACTTAAAAAGAGTTCTTTTTTAGAAAAGCAGTTAGAGGTGCTGCAATAATTCTATAATTCTTTATGAATTTACAATAGTACGGCCAAAAACCCTCTTAAGGCACGAACAGAAGTTGGAAGGGGCCAATCAATCATTGCTGAAACTTTAGTTGTATCTGCTGCTACACCATCACCTGAAATAACATGACCCAGATATGACACCTACGATTGAGCAGACAAGCATTTAGATTTTTTGGTTTTGAAATTGATTTCTTTTCAATAATTCAATTCTTTCATTTTATAAAAAAATGAAATGAAATGAAATCAGATGGGATTTTTTTTCAACAAAAATGATAACTAAGTTCAAGAATGAAGAAATACTTCAAGCAGTGGAAATGGGTGTTATGAATCCTTGAAAATGAATGAGAAATGAGTTTGTGAAAAAGAGAAAAGTGCTTTGAAGTGCTTGTTGTAAAAAAAAAAAATGAAACTATAGAATTAGAAGGGAAGAAGAAAAAATTGTGATTCTTAGTTGATTCTGAAGTATCAATTGCATCGGGAGCAAGCCACTGGTGTGTCTCTTATTTATATTTTTTCCTATTGTATCCCTTATTTATACTTTTTCCTAAAATATATATATATATTTTTTTTCCAAAAACATTATATCTCTTATTTATATTTTTATATGTACTTGTTGAATGGGGAAATTTTTTGTACTATTGGATAAAAAGCCGCTTGGAGAATTGCTGCCATGTCAGCAACCGCAATGCCAGCTTAAACCAAAAATATCCAAAAAAAAAAAAATCTTAATCTTATCTTTCTTCTTCCAACTGAAAATCTGTCCATTTCCAAACAAGCACTCAACTCGATTTTCTTTTCTCATCCTAAAAAATTTTCCCACCATCCAAACAGAACATATGAATCAAACACCTATCTAATCTACTAAAACGTAAAAATGGCAATCACTACAACAGCAGCTGCAAAATTAACAGAATTACCATTAAGAAGCAGCTCACTTCCACTCTTCTCTTCCAAAACCCCAAAACCAAAAACCTCTTTTCACTCTCTCAAAAGACCCTTCTGCACTTCCTCATCTTCTTCAACTCGAACCACCCAAAACCCAAAACCTAACGACCCAAAATCCCCCTGGCTCTCCAAATGGGCCCCTCATAACCCTCCTCCGGCGCCGGCACAGAAACACTCCCAATCCAAGGACCCTCAGGACCATAAAAAGCTTCCATCTTTGACTAAAGACAAAGGTCAAAATGCCATTGAGAGAATTGTCCTCCGGTTGAGGAATTTAGGTTTAGGATCCGACGATGAGGAAGAAGAAGAGGATGAATCCAATGGCGCAGCTTTAACTCCGGTGACAGGGGAAGAGAGGCTGGCACATTTATTGCAAAGAGAGTGGGTTAGACCGGACACTATCTACATCAATGAGGAAGGTGAAGAAGAGA
This sequence comes from Mallotus japonicus, assembly GCA_949634005.1. Classification (NCBI taxonomy): domain Eukaryota; kingdom Viridiplantae; phylum Streptophyta; class Magnoliopsida; order Malpighiales; family Euphorbiaceae; genus Mallotus; species Mallotus japonicus. The sequence continues at coordinate 20,620 of CATIWK010088763.1, forward strand.
GTGATGATCTGGTGCTGCCATGGGAGAGAAAGGAAAAGGGTCCAGTGAAGGGAGAAGGCGAGAGGGAAAGGAGGAGAGTTGTGAAAGCTCCGACATTGGCGGAATTGACAATTGAAGATGAGGAATTGAGAAGGTTGAGGAGAATGGGGATGTTTTTGAGGGAGAGAGTTACTGTCCCAAAAGCTGGACTTACTAAGGAAGTTTTAGAGAAAATTCATGATAAATGGAGAAAGAATGAGTTGGTTAGGTTAAAGTTTCATGAGGTGTTAGCTCATGATATGAAAACTGCTCATGAGATTACTGAGGTTGGCTGCAATTTTTATTTTATGTTTGTTAGAGTATATTCATGGCGTCTGGAATGTTTAAAAATGAAAGAATTTTATTCAATTGAATCTCATTTAGTCTGTTCTCATGTTTGGAATGTTTTTAGTTGCTAGATTTTTTTCTTTCAACTTCAATAAAAAATGCATTTTGAAAGAAATGAAATAATTTAAGTTTGCTAGAAATTAACATTGAATTTTAGAATATGGATGATTAGCATTTGGAATGTGATAACTAATTGTTTGTGTACTGGTCAGCGTCGAACTGGAGGATTAGTTATATGGAAGGCGGGGAGTGTCATGGTTGTGTACCGTGGCAGTAACTATGAAGGGCCTTCATCTAAATTCCAACCAGCTGATAGAGAAGGAGATGTTCTTTTCGTCCCGGATGTTTCTTCTGCCAGCAGTGGGACAGTAAGAGGTGATAATGTTGCATCTTTGACTATGGAAAAGAAGGAATCAGCTACTGAAAGTTTGGACCGTACTGAGAATATGACTGCAGAGGAAGTTGAATATAACACCTTACTAGATAGTCTTGGCCCTCGGTTTGAAGAGTGGTGGGGCACAGGAATACTTCCGGTGGATGCTGACTTGCTTCCTCGGACAATTCCTGGTTACAAGACACCTTTCAGGCTTCTTCCTACTGGGATGCGATCAGTGCTTACGAATGCAGAAATGACTAATTTGCGAAAGCTTGCTAAAAAATTTCCTTGTCATTTTGCCCTTGGTAGTGTCATTATCTTATGTAAAATCTTGACTTTACATTGCCGATTCAGTTCATTGAATTTTATTGTTAACTTGTTTTATCTAGGGAGAAACAGAAACCATCAAGGATTGGCAGTTGCAATACTCAAGCTTTGGGAGAAAAGCCTTATTGCAAAGATTGCTGTGAAACGAGGAATCCAGAATACAAATAATAAACTAATGGCTGATGAGATAAAGGTGTGCTGTATACTTGTGGTACAGGCGTAATTGACTTGTGTTTGCATAGACATTTTTCTTTGAATAATTTTAGTTTAAGAAATAGATCAAATGGTGAGGTTTTAAGTCCATTTCTGCTGCACTTTTTAATTTTATTTGACTTTCTCTTTTTCCTCTGGGTTCCTTGTTTTGTAAGCGGTGCTGAACTTACAAGAGATGTAATCATACAAAACTAAAGATTACCTCATAGTTCAGTGGTGTTCAATTTTCTTGTATATATGTTTGCAGATGTTAACAGGAGGTGTGTTATTGCTTAGAAACAAGTATTACATTGTCATCTATCGGGGAAAAGATTTTTTGCCAACAAGTGTAGCTGCCTCTTTAGCAGAGAGAGAAGAATTAACAAAACAGAGTCAGGATGTTGAAGAGAAAGCACGAAGCAGAGGAATGGAAGCATCATCATCTGGGGAAGAGGAAGGTAAGCCACTGGCAGGTACCTTAGCAGAATTTTATGAGGCTCAAGCCCGGTGGGGAAAAGACATGTCTGCCAAAGAACGTGAAAAGATGATTGAAGATGATTCTAGAGCAAAAAGGGCCAGACTAATAAAACGAATTGAACATAAATTAGCTGTTGTAAGTCTCTCTCTCTCTCTCTCTCTCTCTCCCACTCCCTTTTGCAAACAAAAGCAATTCATTATAACCCTCCTAAATCACTAACCATGTAAAATCCTTTTCTATGCTTAGGAAATAAAATTTTTTAAGATAAATAATCATTCTAACTCTTCTAGTGCTTAGAGATGTTGAGCTATTGCAATAAGTTCTTTGATAGCAAATATCATTTAGTTTTTCTGCTTGTTTTCATATTTACTCGAGCACCTTCCCCTTTTAAGATCTGTAGTGATGATAATTTTTAATTATTTAAATGGTTAATGTCTGCTAACAAGTATTTCACTTGCAAATCACAAGTTGAAATCCGATAACAGTTATGCAAAATACACTACGTACTTCATGGTTCCCATGAACTCTTTAATTGTGATCATTTACTTTTTCATTTTTTTTCTAATTTTTGTTTTAGGACGAAAACTTATGTGACAATATTGGTTCTTATTCTACTAGATAGTCATCTCATATTGATTATCTTATTTCTTGACATGGTACAATGTCCATTACTTTGTTAATGTTTGAGTGCTTGGACAGGCTCAAGCCAAAAAGCTTAGAGCAGAAAGATTGTTAGCCAAGATAGAATTCTCAATGATTCCTTCTGGTCCTGATTTTGACCAAGAAACAATCACAGATGAGGAACGCGCCATGTTCCGTAGAGTTGGCTTAAGAATGAAGGCCTACCTCCCACTTGGTTAGTAATCTTCAGTCATAAGTGATCGCTGATAGTAGAGCTAAAAATATCTGATTTTCTGTACTTCATCCTGTGCCAGGCGTTCGTGGTGTTTTTGATGGTGTGATTGAAAATATGCATTTGCACTGGAAGCATAGAGAACTTGTGAAGCTAATATCCAAACAAAAGACTCTTGCATTTGTTGAAGATACAGCTAGGTTATTGGAGTATGAGAGTGGGGGGATACTCGTGGCAATAGAAAGAGTACCCAAAGGATTTGCTCTTATTTACTACCGTGGAAAGAATTATCAGCGACCCATTAACTTGAGGCCAAGAAATCTTCTGACAAAGGCAAAAGCATTGAAGCGTTCTGTAGCCATTCAACGCCATGAGGTTTCTTCTCTTCTATCCTGATTTTTGCTACTTTTTTGGTGTACTTTCTGAACCTCATCTGATTACCCCACTGAGCCTCTCTCTCTCACACACACACGCGTGTGCGCACGCACACATACCCATATTAAACAGTAGGCTTTATATCAATTAAGCCTTCAGATTACTAACGTAGAAATTATGAAGTCCAATTTTTCCTTGTTAGCTGGAGCATCTCATATATGATAATGGAGCTTCAGAGAACCTTAGATGGAGCTGTTTTAACAGTGTTGCAGTTTGAGCAAGTGTTTCCTCCATTTGATCATTAATTGAGCTCCTTTACCATCCCTAATTTTCTATTCTTCAGAATGAAGAGAAACAAACCTGAAGATTTAGGTTGTGAGTGAACATATTAAAGACAAGACATTAGTATTTTTAATGATTAATCATCTTGCTTTCGTAAGATGCCATAGCATTTGTTATATAATTTCTGATGTACAATAAATTTGTTATAAATACTTTGTAAGTTCACTTAGGATTTTAGGCTTACAGTCCTCCCTTCTTCATTTTGCATATTGTCTTTAGGAGTGTTTTAGAGACAAATATTTTTCAAGGAAATTTAGTCTATGTTACATTAAAGAAGATTTTCCTACGTGTTAAAATCTGTAGCATGTTTCTAAGAAATGAAAATCTTATCATCATCTAGGATTCCCACACTTTTTCCAAAAAGTTGCAGGTATTTATATATATTTTATTTAACTTATATAGAATGCTTGTTGATGACAATATCAATAAAATGAGATGGTTTTTAAATTATAATATGATTTGTATCGCTTTCGAATGAATGTACTGTTGTACTAATTTTTTTCCCACTTGAGAAGATAATCCTGGATTCACTCACTGCCACTGCATGGATTAAAAATGCTTATAGATCATCTTTTCCTTGATGGTCTTTTCTTTTTCTGGAAAAAAAAAAATCACTCTGCTTGGTCCCTTCCTCATCAGTTTCATATCATAGTGAAAATTGGAGATCTATCATTCCTGCACGGCTGTAAGCCACAGAGACTAGATCTGCAATTAAATAACAATCACATTATGCTCAAATTTGGACTGGAAATGCCTCTATAATCTTCCAGAATATTTAAGGGCTGGGGATTTTTTTTTTTTACCAACAGTAGGTGGACTGGATGCAACTATGGCTGTAGGAATTGCAAGTTAAATTGAACTTTGGTGTCTTAATTCTGGTTTATTAACACTACTTTCAGCTGTTTGGGGACTGCATATATGCTTGTTTAAGCTGATTTTGAAGAGATTCATCTAAACAAAGGACTAAAATGTTGAACATAAAAGTAGAAAGTTGGAGATGGTAAAATATAGAGTTTGTGTGGTTTTAAAGAAAACCAGGAAAAGCAAAAAAGAATTAAATTTTGAAAGTCTTCTTAATAGTGTTCTAGTTGATGATGAAATGAAATAAGTTAACAGAGGAAAATAGAACTTTCACTATTCTTCAACGTCCTAAAACTACATTTTCGCCATTTTCAGATGTTTGATAGGTCGGTGCATGTGTATTTTGGTGTCTTCTAGTCAAAATTGGACCAATAAGATAATTCCATTAAATTCTTCTGCTTTTTTTTCCCCTCAATATGGCGTCTGTGCTTACGGCCTTCTGTTACTGATATGTGCTCCGTATGTCACATTATTCTTACATGAAACATGCAGGCTCTTAGTCAGCACATTACTGAATTGGAAAGAACCATTGAGCAAATGAAGAAAGAAATTGTAAGCACTGAGTAATTTTTTTTTTTTTTCTTGTTACTTTTGTTGAAATGATGGATTTATGCTGCATATTCTCATGCAGTCATGCACTGTAGATTTTTTGTGTTTTTTAACATTCATTCTCATTTATGGTGATATCTCTCATATTGTTTATATAGAGTGCTTGAATTAGTTTTATTTAGTTATTAAGTTTTTTCTGGTTGTAACTGTCGTTGATTCTATTATTGCTATCATTACCATTATCGTCCAATGACACAGCCACCACCATCATCATTATGATTGTTATCCTCATTATCACCATCTGTATTAAAACTGGAATGCTTTTTGCTTTTCATTTACAGGGTCTTCCTCTGGAAGATGATGAGGACAACTGGACCTCAGAGGATCATGATCAATTAGATGATGATTCAGAGTTCAATCAAGTGAGATTATTATGCTTTGCAATTTTCTAATTTGTCATCACTATACTTTATTATTCCTCCGATACTGTTGTGCCTGTGGTCCTGTTTGTTCTCTCTGTAATGGACTTGATATTATTTTTCTTGTTACCGTGAAAGCTCAGTGAACAATATTTCATCTTCTATGAAAGTGCAGAGTGAGGATGATGCGTCATTTTCTACAAATATGCTGAGTGATGATGAGGCTTCATTTGCTGCATCTGATGATGAAGAAGAAGAAGAAGATGGTGAGGATGATGATGATGATTGGGAAGCCAATAGAGACTTTGAATTTACAGGCACTCAAAATGATCATGCTGTAAACAGAAAAAGTTGAGGAGTTTGAATATTGAAGCAACTTGATGGCTTCTCTTCCATGAATTTGTCCAATGAAGGTAATCATTTTTTGATGCTATTTGACTTTTTCTTGACAGTGTTGAGTATGATATTTTAATCATGATCTTATGCCCCAGCACATATTTATACTTTGATATCTACTCACGTTAAAAATGTCCTCAATAAGACTATAAAGATTGTGGACAATCTTGATAGCCAATAAGTAGCCATGAGTGAACGCTTAAATTTAATTGTATAAATTTCCTCGTCTGAAATCGTACAGTCCCTAATTGAAGCATAAAGTTGTTTGATAAGTGAATTGCATCTTGATCTAGCACTTTCCGCTTCCTGGTTTCATACATTAGGTTGAATTAAGGAGCATGGATGATTCTCATGAACTTTTGATTTGGGTGAGCTTATTGCATGCCATGCCGTTGGAACAGAATTGCGAGTCAATCAAGTGGATGGCTTATGGAGTTGTGGCTACATGCTGCAGTTCATTATGAGTACTCATCAAAAGCAAGTTGATTTATGCCCAACTGTATTCTGCAAGCTTGTATTTGAATACTGTTGGTCTGCAGTCGGCTTTTTATATCATGAGCAACAATAATGCTGGCTGCATGTCTGTTTAAAGCCAAATCTTGGTGATGGTGCATTCAACCGGCACTCCATAATAAGTCCGATCATTTTCCAAGATAAAGTTGTATCCTATTAAGAAAAGGTGGCAACGTTTTCTGTAATACTTTCTAGAAAGACATCTCTTGTTGACTGTGAAGCCATTATTGTAACTGGTATAGTTTGAGGTAACAGTTATCGTAATATTGTTACAGCAATGCCCAGATAATTTGATGAGCAATACACTTATGTGTCAAATGCTGTCACGCAGCTTATGAAGTCACCAAATTACAATGTGAATGCAGGTTGCCCGCTACTGGTTTGAGTCATCCAAGCCGCACGTTTTTTAGTCTACATTTTTTTTTTTTTTTTTTGAAAATTGACGGCCTAACCAATCTAAACAGCTTCATAAAAAACCTGCAGCACCACCACTTTTCCTGTGCAAGACAACGTGCAAGATAAAACTCAAAACGATAGAACAGCTATACAAAGCAAATCCTAGCAAATTCAAAGTCAGATATCAGCGGCAAGATTTGCATCTCAGAATACTCCCTTCTAGGCTAGGGTATCTGCAGGCCCATTAGATTCACTAATAACATTACACAATGGACATACCATAAGAAATGCTTCAAGTTAAAGGTTTGTTGCAATGTTGAATTTCAGAGGAATGTGACAATGTCACAAGAAACGTATCAAATTCTGAGGTAATCAGACCTGTTCCATCTACCAAGTTGAAAAATGACATCATGATTCGGATTTGATGATTACTATAGTGATCCAGGCAAGATACTAATAACATAAGGACACCACCCACCACTTAGTTCAAGTGGTAAGGGTGGTGCCCATGACCTTTAAAGGTCATGTGTTCAAGTCCTAGAGACAGCGTCCCTAAACATTTAATCGTTGACCTACCCGTCTTGGGCTGGCTAGTTCTAGCCACGGGATCGGCTCCGTTGCCTTGGGCTGGCTAATTCCAACCACGGGGTTGGCTCCGTTTAGAAGTTGAGGGTTCAAATCTCCCTTCCCCCTCACCTCCCTATCCAAAGAATAAAAAAATAAAAAATAAATAAAAATAACATAAGGACGGTTGCACGTGCAGCATACACAAATGCTCAAAGGGAGTAAGATATATCAGCTAGCCCTCCTAACGCCAATTGTACATAAAATGAAATTGTATGGGAAAAAAAATTAATCAACGTCAAAAG